>JAVQKG010313734.1:0-16228 GCA_036025885.1 Hypseleotris bucephala | reverse complement strand
AGAAATCCAGTTGCATTGTTTATTTAGGATCTTTATGGCATTTATTGCAGTAACAGATATAAAAGGCAAATTACATGGCATTTCTGTGTGTGTTGGTAGCAGTCTTAATCTACTCTAAGGCATGTGGGCACTTGGGGGGGATTGTGGGGGTTGGGCTGATGGTAACCTGATGTCTGCTGGTCCATACACAAGACAGAACGTGCATTATCACTGAAGATGGAGTATCTACAGGTCATGTACACACAAAAGGTTACTTTGAGCAGTACCTTGGCCCTTATCCTCAGATCTCAGGAGCCAGCCTGCCTCTACCACATAACCAGTGAGAGATGTGATGGAGTATCCAAAGTCTCAGTAAGTGCAGGTTGAGAAGTAACATAATAAATAAGTTAAGAAAATGCATTTGCGTAAAGAAAGAGTAAAATGAAAGAAATACTAGTTGTTCAGTCAGCTTCAGTCTTTCATGTAGGCTACATTTTCTCTTTGTACAAACAAAGGAGACTGAGTGAAAATAGAGATTTAGTTTTGAGTGTCGAGACAGATCTACTTATCCTGTCTGATATTTTACACACAAAGCCCTTTGACTTGTACCAAATGAGTTTTAATCTTCAAAGATCTTAATCTGCTGCTTTGTCTGTTAGCTACATAAAGAAATGGTGGTGGGTATAGGGAATTATTAACAGTCATTTAGTTGTACAACAATAAACAACATTTAAAAATATACAAAAACAACATATCCAAATAAAGCAATACAAGCATCAATTATTTTCTCAGCATGACTTCATTTGGTGTCTTATTCACAGCAAACACTGCTCCCTTTAGGGTAGTACTGAAGAGTTTCAAACAGCAAACAATGCTGATAGTACTTAAAGTGGGGCTTTTGTGAAAAGGCAGCACAGCCCGCTTTAGTGCACACTCATTTATGAACAACAAACCGGACATAAAGTCACCTACATAAGGCATTACAGCCACTGGCAGCACACTGAATCTGTCCCAGCATCACTTCAGCTGTCCATTGTTGTCCTTTTATTGAAAATCCTTCAAAACAGCTGTTTTTAATGTCTGCTTAGACAACTCAAAGCTATAACTGAAAGGTAATGTCCACTTTGTCCTTTACTGTTGTGTAGCCTGTGGGAATGTCTTTCACAGCAGTTGATGATTTTCAACTTTTCATGAGTAAGAAGAGAGTTTAGGAATTGTATTCCCATTACATCAAGTAGTACTAACATTTGTCAAAAATAGGTTGGCTTGTGTGCTGCCATATTATTATTTGATGTACAGTGATCCTGTAGTAGTAAGACCTCATATTCCAGATTACCGTTCTGGACAGCAGGTTCAGGAATCATAATCTGTGGCTGTTTTTGAGGCAGTGCCCCATTGTCCACTCCAGCCTTTACTCCATCTAACTCCAGCTGAGAGGGCTCACATTCCAGTTCTAGATGGCCTTTCGCTCTCTTCTTCCGTAGATAGCACATGACACCTACTGCTACTGCCACAAGGACCAGAAGAAGCAAGATGGCAATAGCTGGGATTAACATAGTGGTTAGTTCTTTTTCAGGGTATTTATGTTTAGAAAAATTGTTTTCAGGAGTTGTGTGGGCCTCGATACACACACTGTCCACACCAGTAGGTGATCCTAGTGGACTGGCACAAACAGCGTACGTGGAGTTGGGCTTTAGACCTCTGAGGACATACTCCGGATGTGAAAATGGCAGGTTGAGCTGGATTGGCCTGCGATCTGGTCCAGACAGATTACAATACGTGAGTCGAATAGCACGTGTTTTGGGTCGCAGCTCAAAGTATCGATGAAGATCTAGCAGGATTGATGTTGGAGTGGCATGGTGTGAGCTGATATCTGGAGTTTCCACAGTGGCTGTCGGCTGTGGTTCAGGTGGAGATGGGGGTTTATTTGGATTTTCACAATAAGAGCCTGAAAACCCACGTGGACAAATGCATTCTACCTGTCCACGACCAACCAGGCGACAAGTGCCCCCGTTTAGGCAAGTGTCTGAGGGACATAAGTAAGGCTCAACCTCTGGGTCCGCACTGCTGCTTGGGGAGGAGACCACTGGAGGCAAAGGAGAGTCATCCTCTTTTACTGCAGGCTTTTCACTTGCCTTGGGACGTGGTACAGCCCTTGTAGTACTGGATGCTGTGGTGAATGGAACTGGCTTTGAAGTTGTTGTTTTTATCGTACTTGTAGTGACTGTAGTTGTAGTGGGACATCCAAAATCTCGATGGTCTAGCCTCTCCAACACCTTCCCTGCAATGATAGGTGGGAAGTGACAGCGGGTCTCTTCTGTTCTTTCCAGAGTGATACTCTGGGCCCGCAGCCATCTTGGGAACCATGCCAGAGTGCATAGGCAGTTGAATGGGTTCTCTGCAATTGTTAGCTTTTGAAGATGAGGGAAATATTGGGAAAATTCTTCAGGCAGGCTTTGCAAACTGAGACTACTGATATCTAGTTCTTGCAGCTCACTAAGGTTTTGCAAGTCTTGTACATTTAGAGGGCCCATGGGGTTTCCAGCAAGACTAAGGTGGATTAGTCCATGGCTTTCTTTTAGAACTGGGGGAATGGACTCAAGCTGGTTGCCAGAGATGTCCAATTCGTGAAGGTTTTTTAGACTACTGATCAGTTCCTGGTTTAGGCTTGTGAGCCCCACTCCGCCCAGTTTGAGGGACTCTAGGTTGGGCATCTGCATATCTGAGGGTCCCAGGGTGGGTAAGACATTAAACCTAAGATCTAAAAGAAGTAATCGTGGCATAGCAAGGGTAGGAATGGCCGTTAGCATGTTTCCCTGTAGTTTCAACTCTAGAAGGTGCTCCAAGCCATCAAAAGCAGCCGGGTGGATAGACTTAATGTGATTACTATATAAATACAGACGCTCAAGCAGTGCTAGCCCTTGAAAACAGTACTCAGATATGTAAGATATCTGATTGGAGGACAAGTCAAGGTTTCTCAAAGTCGACAATGGCTCAAATACTTTATCAGGAAGTTCTGTTAGTTTGTTTTGACTTAGATCCAGCATTTCCAAGTTGTCCATGCCATTGAAGTCATCAGTGCTCAATCTCTCAATGCCATTTGAAAAGAGGAAGAGACTCTTGGTGGATGTGGACACTCCAGTGGGAATTGTAGAGGAGCGTCTTTGGAAACACAAGATAGATTCCGGTGTGGAGCAGGAGCAGTCTTTGGGACAGTTGCTGGAGAAACCGCTATTGGGATGAAGCAGGAAGAGGAGCACCGGCATCAGCGGAGTGAGAAAGCCCTTCATGGTGCAGTCTCTCCCTGCACAGCCTAGAAAATAAAAAAAAAAGATGTTCAAATAAAAGTAAAACTGATTGAAATATATATGGCATTTCATAAGGCTAAAATAATCCAACATCAAGTCTGTTGCATTTATTTTTAAAACCAATTCCCAATGTAATAACAAATTTAGCATTTCATTGCAAGCTAACCCTATAAAGTATAACGGCGTGTATACCAGTGGAGTCTGTATTTTGGTATCTCTGTTGCCCACACAATTCCACGTGCACATTATGTGGTTGGATAAAATTGTCCCCTTTTTATATTTATTTAGTTTATAACATCTAGGTAGTCTATGATCTAGCTGGGGTTTGTTCATTGACCCTATAAGCTACATTGTGCATACCTTTTAATAGATGTTGTGTTTGTACATTTTACATCCAGTAAAAGCCACTAAAAACCCTTGAAAAGCTGCCTCTAAAACATTTGTGTAAACATGGTTCTGGTGTTTAGTTTTGCTATAATTGTACAAGCTTTGTGTGGTTGTTTATCTGCCAGTATGCACGTGGCCAATGCATCTGTGGTTGATTTACTCTGTGGTGTTGAAGAGACGCTTTTTCTGATAGGCTAGAAGGATAGGATAAGATAGAAACTTGTGGGCTGACATTGAGCACTTAAGGCTAGCCTGTTTTATATACTCCATAATGGAAGTGCATGAAAAATGTAGTGAATTTGGAAGAAGTATGGAAAAGAATGAAGATGAAAAGGAAGTGTCAGACATGTCAGTGAGGCAGTTTATCATGTTCTGTTATCCCGCGCGGCCAGCCTTGAAGGGAACAGGCTACATCTTAATTTCTTGACTTTTTTTTTTGACATTGCGCTTTTTTACCATAACAGGGATGTTTTATGTTTCTATCTTAGTGTGCAGTGCTACTAACTTTCCACTGCAATGCTAGAGTATCACCTGAATGAAAGCGTACAAATATGATACAACTAGAACACACAAAAAACACACAAAGAACACAGTGTTCACCACAACCGCCTGTGTCTTCTTTTATATCTGTGTGTCTCTGATATACAGCACACTACAAATTAAGTCAAAGCAAGCATCAAGGTTTTTGGAAGTGCAGAGGAACAGCCAGTATCTTGCAACATGCTCCTCCTTGAAATTGCATTCTCTCTGGAAGCATTCCCTAAAGTATTATTTCAGCTTGTGTACACTTAAAGTGCTTATAGTATGGTATGTTCACTTGTAAAAAAAAAAAACTGAATAGGGAACGTGTGTATAGAAAATTATCTAAAAGAAATACTAGAAAGAACAATTTCATAAATTCTTAATGCCAGAGGTCAGAGATCGGTTTGAGATATTAAAAAGACAACATTAGTTCTGATAACGCTTGTCATATTAAGGACTGCAAAAAACATCTCGAAATGTATGACAAAACATAAAGCTGGTGGGCTACAGCAGCAAAAGACCACTTCATTAGATAGAAAGTTTACCCACAAAAGTTACACACATTGGGTGTAGTCTACCTGTTCAAGTTGGAAGTATAAATAAAGTATAGTAGCTCTAAATCCTAACACAGGAAGAAATCAAAAGAAAACAAAGGGCTTTGGTTAGATAAACAGGAGATGAAGTGGACAGAGAAAAGTAGCTTGGAGGGAAAACAAGATTTGGAATAAAAAATCACAAATGGATGAATGTTTGGGAAGGGAGTACGCATTTTCCCCCCTGAATATTCAATCACAGTCTTTTCGGGAGACAGAGTAAACTTGACTTTAGTATCTGATCCGGGTCTAAGGCCAGAATACACAACAACACGAAGGTTGCAGCAAAGAGAAGAGAGCTGCGTCGATAAAACGCACAATATTTTTCTGAGAATGTGAATGTGGTGAGTGTGCTGTGGCTCCCCCAGGGCAGTATGTTTATTTGGAGTGTGCCTCATTCCAAACTGGGCCAGGCACATCTGATAAACCCACTGGTGGAGGAGAAACTGTGCTGGGGAGGTGGCTGGGGAGGGGGAGGGCGAGTACTGCCAGGTTACAGATAAAACATAACATTTTTGTGTGTTTTTTGGCCTCCCGTGGTGTGAGTTGTGCAGGTCTTATCACAGTGGTAAGATAAGGGCATTTTGTGTATTTTGTGTATGTACATTGGGTGTCAATGGGAAGCTTTGTGTAGAAATGTTCCCCCTCCCATCTAACCCATCCTGAGTTTCTCGACTTGTAATTTCCTTTTTTCTCCCTTGCGCACTTGTTGAGACATTCCTCGGACAGGCAGCAGCTGACTTTGAATAAACATTGACTGTCTCGTTGAGATTAGCTGAACATTTAGGGGGTTACAAAACACAGAAAAATAGATTTGATGATGATGGTGGCTTTTTATAAGAAATAGAACAAATAGTCTGATTGGTTTCGCATCTGTGTTTTCTTTTTCCCCACTCTGTTAGACTTGTATATAGCGTTAGGACAAAAAGTGTTGGCAGTTGAAAAAGTGAAATCACCTGAGGGCCAAAAACAGTAGGAGAAAGCTCAAGGAAAAGAGCATGGGAAAGTTTTTGCGCAACCCAAGAATATGAGCCCTTGAAAAAGAAAAGAGGACAGAAGTATTGAAGTTGCGAGGGATAAAAGAGAATTTCAAAAATCGGATGAAAAAACACACAAATGAAAGAAATAAGGAGAGACAAAAGCATTGGAGAAGTGGATATAAAGGGCTGGCTTAGAGAGGGTGAAGTGGGCTCCGGCAATTAAATCCCGGCAGGCCAAGCGTCAAGAGCCCTTATCTTCAGAGCTCAAGGCCAAAGCTGGGGAGCAGTGAAGGAGAGAGAGGGGGATGGAGAGTTTTGAGGCATGTATATGGAGGAGGCACAGGTTACTATGGACTCTGAGAACTTACAACAGCAGCCGGAAGACTATAGGGGGCCAGGAGCCAAAACATACTGAAACAGGACTGACAGTTCCCACAAAGTTTGAATTTAATATCACTTTAATACTTAAAGCCATACACTCTGTAATTAGGTATACATTGTACCTTATAAAGTAGCCCTGGTGTAGCTATTTGCTGCTGGAGCTTATCTGCTTCAAGGTTGTTCAGAGAAACTTTGATTGTAGGTTAGGTTGTTGTTGCCTTTTTCTTGCAAGTTTTATAAACACAAATCCCTCTCACAGGATATTTTCTTTTTTTCAAACTCTCATTCTGAGTTGCCATGTGATTAGCAGATTGGTTGTTTGTTTTATCAACCAATTGTATCTAATAAAGTGGCCACTGAGTGTGATGTATAATGTATAATAGAACATGTGCAGCAATCCCATATACTACTAGGTGCTGAAAAGACTACTTTATGTTCAAGGCATTCAACAATAAATTCTGGATTTTCCAAAAGTGGATCTACATTTGTGTAAAAATTTCCCTCTTTAAAAATATACTGAATGCTCACACTCTTAGCATAACCACAGCTTGCTTTTTCCCATTCGGTTTTCTTCCACTACATTTGCCCCCTTCCTCAACCATGACTCCAAACATACAATATCCCAATCTCTTTTCCACTGTCAGCACTGTCCATGCAACAGCTGGATTGAGTTACCCATAATTCCGAGGGGTTATCCGTCAACATGACAAAGGGGTCAAGAGAAAATAGAAAAGGCCAATTGGGACTTGCGTGGACTATCAGAGGATGAAAAGATTACCTAAATGGTAGCTCCAGAAAGAAGAAGAAGCAGCTCGAGAAATGCCACACATGTACTGTATTTAGCTAATTGTGCTAGCTATGTTAGGATTCCATGAAGGTATGTGAAAATTGTATGAGGGAACCATATTTGAATGTAGTTCTACATTGTTTGTTGTACCTGTTTTGCAAATGTACTAGGAAGACAACTTAGTAGCTACTGAGAAAAGCACACAGTTTAACAGTAATACAGACCATGCTTGCCAGGATGCAATCTGGTGAAGAGGTAGAGAAGGAGGTTTGGGAGTTTTATTCCTACCAAGGCAAGGATACAATGTCAAAACACATCATCCACCTAACTTAGAATGTGTTAGCATAATTGTTGTGGTGTGTTTAGTGGTGGTTAGAGTGGGTTTTTGGTGTGGTATGGCTGATATGTCTGTTTGCCCAAGGGCAAATGTGGCCACAAATGCAGCTTACCTCAACCAGCGTAAAGTGAATAAATATAAGTTGTAGTGCTAAATCCAAGCTATTGTTTATGTTATCATAGTTCACAGAAGTTGTAAGAGGTATGGATTCAAGTCAAGTATGGATTACTGTCTGCCACTGCCAATGCTCATCATGTGGCCAGTACCTCCACTCTATGCTTTATAGTGGTCAGAAAAGAGGATTAGAGAGGGTGTAGTCATTTACAATGTCCTGAACAAATAAAGCTTTCCAATCTATCTAAGTGTAACCACAAAAAAGATCCTGCGATAATAGCTATACCCACACAATACATACAGTTTATGCTAACAAACGTTACCTACATAATTGAGTTGTATGGTGTGTGCTGGCCCAAGAAGATAGTCCCTTTCATGTGAGGATTTATGTTTCCGACAGGCTTGCTTATATAGACAGTGTGAAGTATTACGAGCATAGTCTGCAGCTTGAGGACATGAAGGAGAACATAATATACAACCACGGGGTGACCGTGAGGGTAGGGGGAGTACATGCAAAAGCTGATTTAAGGTTTTGATTTATGGCCAAGAGTTGCAATCTGTGTCCGACTTATCATTTGTATGTTTTTTAATAAATATTAGGTTGTTCAAAACCTGAAAGAAATGATGAAAGCCACTCATCTGATCAGATAGCATCAGCCCAGAAAGGATAACAAAGACTAAGACTAACAAAGGGTCAGAGGTCGAATAGGGATTAGTGTTTCGACCGCGGTTCACTGTTCTGTGTCCTGTGATGTAACTTAGCCCCAGCTACAACAACAGGGCCTGTTTAACACAAGAGCAGAGCAGCTAAAGTTACATGGACTACACCTGAGGCACGTCGCGCAACAGGTGATTTCTCCGCTACCTTCGGGGCACAACACGGAATACTAAACCTACTGAAGCGTGGCTCAGTCAATAATGAATATAATATGAATATAAATATCTCACCCTGATGTGCATTTGAGGAAGACAGTTAAAGGTTTGGTCAATAGTACTGTATTTGGATTAATAACTTGTGGAAGAAAAAACTACAAATGCTGCCAAATATGTGTGTGGAATGAAGAGTATGTTTCTTTGTAAACATACGTAAACTATGATTATGAGGAGTTACTAAAAATATATTTACATTATGATATAAACATGTTAAATTTGGACAGTCAGACCTGCAATGAAGGTTACAATATTTCATGTTTTAGGTATTTGGTGATCATGTGAATTTGGCTTCCAACAGCAACTTTTCAAACTTTTTATTTATATCTAAATTTGAATTTTGAGATTTTCATGTTAACTTTGGGAGAAATGAAGATGGGAAGGTCAGATTAATATAAGTTGAATGTACAGAGGAGAGAGAATAAATATACTGAAAGACATTACATTGAAAACCAATTTAAAAAAGCTGGTTTGAGAGAAGAGGGTGCAGAAGTCCTTTTACTAATACATTACTTTAAATACTAGAAACATGTATGTCCTCTTGAAACCAAAACTTCAATAAGAACATGCAACATTCACTGATGTTGGATGGTTTTGCTCACAGACTCCTTTTTTGCATATAGTCTTGTCTCATCACTAACAGCCATCCTTCAGCAGTGCTCCCTGCCCTGTGACCTCTCTCTCAGGTCGCTGTCACAATGCTTTTCCTTTAAGCACATCTATCCAAGATGCTACAGTCTCACATTACACACATCTTCAGTGAAGATAGTGCTTTCATCAATTTTCTTGTTTTGAATGAACCAAAACAATCTACAATGGCATCTCTGGCTTTTGCTGTCGACTGTCGCCACAAAACTGTCGCCTAAAAACCATGACCCCAGCACTCTGCTAAAGCCTGTCTTTGACCTGCATTCAATCAGTCACAGTTGAGTGGCATGAAAACACAAACACCAAACTGCATTTCTAAAAGTCTTTTACTCCAGCGTCCTGTTTGTTCTAACCCCCAAGACCAGTGGTGTTCAATTGTTTTGCATCAAATATACAACATTTAAAATTCACGTACCAATTAATTGGACTAGAATAAGCCAAAATCAGGAAAAACTCCCCTAACAAGGTAACTAAAGTTAAGTGTTGAATGTAAAAAAATATAGACTAACAAATGACAAAACATAGACTAAGTCAGATTTTGGTCAGGTCTAAAATCAAGATTGAACCAGGTCTAAACTGTTCCAAATGTGCATAAACCAGTACAAAGTAGAAGTCAAGCCTTCTATCAACTCAGTTTTTGGCGTCACTGTCCTAGAATAAGCAAAACTCCCCACTACCAAAATCGAAGACATTGTACAGAAATACTAAAGTCACATAATGTACTCACTCAAAGGTCTTGTAATCACATTCTCCACAATTAAAACCTATTGTTACTTAGACCCAAAGTAACAATTTAAAAAGTCTTCAATGACAGTTTCTTACATACCTCAGAGCATGTGACTGAAACAATGTTTGCTCTAGTATGTGCGTGTGGTTAGTGTCTGGAAGGACCTGTTTTATCAGTGAGCCACAAGGCCAAGAGTAACAATAATAATAATAATAATAATAATGCATCGATTTTATATAGCGCTTTTCACAACTACTCAAAGACGCTTTACATTTTTTGCATTATTCATTCACTCCACAAAGTGAATGGTGGTAAGCTACTTGTGGTAAGCTACTTGTGTAGCCACAGCTGCCCTCGGGCACACTGGCAAAGGCGTGGCTGCCAGTTTGCGCCTACGGCCCCTCCGACCAATGCAGGTTAAGTGTCTTGCCCAGGGACACAACGACAATATGCGCTCGGGATTCAAACCGGCTACCCTCTGGTTGCAGGGCGAACACCTTACCCAATGCGCTACTGCCGCCGTAAGAGTAAAGACTACACTCCGACATGCTGCCCAAGACAATATCAACGACTTAGCTATGTTTTAATGCAAGTTTGTCACACGACTACTGATTTTGTTATAAAGCCATTACTTAGTTTATATGCATATCAAATAACTAACCAAAGGAAAAAATGTTTCACAAAAAGTTACAGAAATGCCATTCAAATAAAAAAATGAAAATAAGCATTAGCAATAATCTATATGTAGCACCAAAGTTACCAAAGCTTTGTATTGTAATGATGTTTGACTGAATTTCCTCAGTCAAACAAACTAAAAATAAATTAATATAGTAGTATTTACCTTGATTTGTATTGTTGAAGTCATATGTAAAACTTCAGAAGCAGTGCAGCTAAGCCATAGGTGTGTCAGGCGGCATGCAAGAGCACTGACTGACTGCTTGTCTAGAAATCTGGCAGACTAAATACCTATCATAGATGCACGCCTGCTAAACACGCGCACATTAGCTTGACTGTCCCTTTGGCTCACATTTCCAGTTGCTCTTTAAAAATATTCAGTTACCTAGCTAAGTAACTCAGCTGGCACCCTGGAAGTTAAATTTGTCTCACCTCAGAGTTGTGAATAGTCAGGCTTTTCGAAGTGGCAAAGCTGTTTCTACATTATATGCACTGCTTTTGACACACTAGTATTTCATCCAAAAATGCTATTAGTCTTGTCAATAGAGCCCTTTACTGGATGCCCGCCCACCTCTACCCCCTCCCTCCCCTCTCAGGTTAGTTCATGCAGTGACTATGAGTGGAATCTGATGAAGGCACCTGCCATAACAGCCCCGCGGGGTAGTGTGGCAGCGAGCTTGTGTCAAAGTCTTCATTAAGTTGAAAAATAGGCAAGAGCTCCAGGCTAAAATGATAGGAGCAGTTCACAAATGAGTGAACAAACCGTGGCCAGGGCTGACTGATTAAAAAAAAGAAAAAGAAAAATGACTTTGCCTACTTCCAAGAAATGTGACAGATTGAGACTACTTGATAAAAAATGTAAAATTTTCCAGAATGACACTACATCTGACTATGTTGTAACACTGTAGGGTATAGAATGCAATTCATTCACAACAAACCATTTAGATTTTTACAATAGTGTATTACACACATAACGATTATTAATTTGTGTGATGTTGCTTTTATTGCCAACAAATCATCTTCTCATTTGCCTAATTACAACAAATGTTGACTAATTACAAATAATGGCACCCTAATAGGTTTTTAATTTCTGTAGAAAGAAAGCCATTGTCTTCTGCCACACTACATGTTTTTCCAGCCCCACACTCCAACTCACCCGCCTCTGTCTGTTTTATTTTTATTTTTATTTAGTTTAACGTTTGTGATTTTTCTTGTCTTTCCGCCCCGGGCCTTTTTCCTTTTAAAATAACACCTTAGCACCACACACAGAAAACATTGTGACATGCAGATCACTAGTGTTGATTAAGATGTCACTAAGGAATTTATTGTGAAACAACTGCTAAATGCTGGTAGTGGGCCAGCTCTGATGGGGTGAACCAGCAACCAGGTAAATAAACTATCTGACCGGCTGGTGCACAAAGACAGGCCTTTGTCTTCTAGGGCTCCGGATACAAACCTCTCACTTGACTTGAGTAAATATTAGTCTTAAAGTTAGCGCCTTAGGGGAATGCAGGTCTACTGAGCACAGCTATGAATGTTTTCCAAACCAACTATCCCAGCAACTAACAACTTGAGACGGATACATCCTTAACAATGGCAAGATGAAATGTGGCCTGAAATGTCCAAAAACAGTATCATCACTATCAGAGTAAATCTAAAAGCCTTTGTAGAATTTAGTGTTCATATTACCTAATAATAACAAAAAAATACTGTATAAAAAAGAAAAATCTATAAAATATAACGATTATCTTTTACAGTATTGCCCACCCCTACGCTATAATGAATCAATCTAAATGTTCACACACTTCACACTATTCCACACTAGTACTGCCTGGTTGTTATATGCGCCTCGTAGTAAAAAATACAACACTCTTGAAAATCATTTATCACTATGTCATCCAGTGTGAGTTTCGATCTCACTGGAATGCAATTACTGCAGATGTAACCTTATCATCTTACAAATAATAATCAAATAAAGTCACATTTCTTTTCCTCTTACCACTTTGAAAGATACCTCTCAGTTCGTGTCTTATTAAATGCTGTATTCTCTACCTGTAGCAGCAGCTGGCTAAACAGGTGAGTCCTACGATTACAGAGTGAAGATGTCACTCACCACCAGTCTATTAATACATCATCAGTGCCCCTTGACTGTGATATTTAGCAGGTGCATATTACCATAGGACACAAACAAGATGACAGGAACAAATGATGAATGTAGAAAAACAGGAAAGGAACTGCTAACAAAATAAACTGTACATACAAATAGGTCATCTTTCATGAACCTACCTAAATGTTTGAAGCAATGTATTCTGTAACAGTCAATGGACACTGACTTTATTAGGCAGGGCTTATTACCTGCACTGCATAAGTTGCTGATTTTCAAAACAAGTATCAGAATTAAGATGAAAGGAGATTGCCAAGTGTTGATGAGCTGTGATTTTCACATACAACCATATCAAGTATATACAGAGATTTTTTTGAGAAAGATACAGTATCCAGTGATTGTGCCTGTTGATGGACATAGGTCAGACACTGGTGTGAGATATTGGAAAGATAACTAAGATGTCTTAGATAACTAAGAACTGTCTGAATGCACAAGCTGACAAGACACAGTGGGCCACAGCAGCAGAAAACTACATAAGGTATAGGTACAAGTTCTACCCAATAAAGTGGCCAGTTAATGTATACAGAGTCATATACCAAAAGGAAATTATCAGCCAGGTTAAACAGAGGAAGACATGCAATAAAGCTTTGTTATTGTAGTAATTTCTCTTCGTAGTGGCCAGTCACTCTAATCAACATTCTCATTCACAGGGTTTGTTTTCATTTGTACGTTTGTTGGTAATATACACACTTCCAATGTTTAGCATGTAACACCCTTGTTTGCCTTTTCATGTTTGCTTTTGGCTTCCAGAAAAAGGTTTGTTGTATGTAAAATGAAGTGCCTGTGTTATTTCACTTTCAAGTGCAAGACGTTTTTGAAGCCACAGATCCTCGTAATGGGAAACACAGGCTTTTGGCTTGAACTGGGGACCCTCATAAGCTACCCAGACTCATATTTTAACCTAAACTCAAATATAGTGCATTAAGGCTGGGGTCTGTATATGTTACTGAGGAAAAAGCAGGTACACACACAAGACGTCTAGCTGTAATTCAAAGCAATGTGTACGAGCTTTGATGTTAAAAGTGGAGGATTAAGGGAAAAAACAGGGCCAGTGTGAATGTTGACATTGAAGTATTGGCCGCCTGGCAAATAATTTACAGCCAGCAAGCAGTCACACCATGCGCACATTCCTTCAACAAAGAAAGTATGAATGCAGAAAAGTCCGGTCGAAGAACTTTTTCCTTCAAGAGAATTGGCAACGAAAGATTGGAGTAGGGAAAGATGGTTGAGCAATTAGTGAGAGTAGCCGAGTGCGTCCGAGTCTAAGGCCCAGGGCTAAAAATGGGTCCTGTGGAAGTCTTAACAAGTCAGCGCAGTTACTGTCACAGCTCATTGACGGCCAGCACAACGGGGAAACTGAGGCCGGACGGGACGCCCAGAGGTCAAATAGGGTTTGGCAAGTTACAGTACAATACACACACACAGAACAGAAATGTGTCTGGAGTTATACACAGTAGTAATAGTAATACATTAAAAGACAAAGGAAAAAGATAGAAGACCTAGATGGTGATTGCTGTGATTGATCTTATGAGCAGAAAAGTTTTATATCAGCAATTGCTATGCTTGCAATGCGTCTTCTAATTTAGTATATAGAACAAATGTATTTTTTAACTGATGCATTAAGCTAGCAACTTTCTCACTTCCTCTCATTTGCTAGCAACTAGCAACATAACTGAAAATGTTATAACCTGATTATTCTCTTAAATGTTCATAAATGTGTATTAAGGAGCCATCTAAGAAAGTATACATATTTGCCATGGATCTTTTTTAGCACTGCAAGACAGGGCAGGTTTTTGATATAACCTGCAGGAAAGGTTAAAACAATACAGGAAAAATATATAGATAATGCAACTTCAATTTGTAAACCAGATTTAGCAACAATGACAACTACAGAACGTGTTGCTTTACACTGAACAATGCCCCCATTTTCTATATTTACTGTAAACATATTTGCAAATTAAATTGCTCTTTTGTTAAATAATCATGTTTTTAAGAGGCTGTGGTCACCAGTCCACCACAGTGTGCCCCTGCCCTGCTCACTGTATCTAGTAAAAGTGTGTATGTGTGTGTAGTATATAAGCTGTTGTGTTGTCAGTCTTGTTAAGAGGCTAAGATTTGTGTGAAAGGCCCCTTTTGAGGAAGCTGGGTGTTGCTGTTAACACAATGCAGACCGCCAACAGTGTGTGTGGTTAGGGTTACTAAATGCATATTCAAAGGAGTCTATTATTATATATTTCAGTGTGTCAAAAATGTGTTACCAGTGACTTAGAGCAACTGTATGGTTTTTAATACAGTTGTTTCACAAATCACAAGGGACACCACTAGGATTTAGGATTTAATTTTTGGTTTAGACCTTGTTTAGTTCTGCTTTAGTCCCAGTACGGCCCAGTTTATACCTATTTATATCTGGTTTATATGGCTAGAGCTACTATAAAATGTAGCTAGGTAAATCACACTTACCCACTTGAGACGTTTCTTCCCTTTTACTTGTGCTCCACCTCTCTTGGACTCTTCGTTTCCTGGAAATAACACAGAATAGCAATTAGACAAATATGTTTCAAGACATTCAAAACATAAACAAAACACAAAACTTTAATTAGTTAGACTCTAGCATAGCGCAGAAGCTATGGTGGTAGGCGACACAGAAGAACAAGAATGCAGGCTAGCCACTCTTAACTCTGTCAGCGGTTTGTCGTACGCTATCTGTCAATCAATCAAGAGATGACTTCACTTGACCAGTACAAAACCCTATACTGCATTCTGGTTCTGGTTTTGCACGTCTGTGGTGGTGCAAATATCTTCCGTTTTTATTTTTGCTGAACTTTGCTGACCCAAACATCTCGGGAAATCCCAAACTTTGATGCTAGGCACATATTATTTATAGGTGTACATCTTATGAATGCTCTCATTGTTTTTTAAAAATGAATTGCCTATTTTTGAGTGTGGTTGAGTGGTCATAAAAACTAGTTTAAAAAGACAAAGTGGCCACATTAAATAAAAAAGCAGATGCAATATTTCTGTCTAAAGCCTGTTGTCCTTCCTGATTTAAAACAGTCATAAAACTAGTAGACGCTGAACAAAGTATGTATGTTAAAAGTATGTGTTTCCGCTGAGCATTGTTTTTGCTCTCATATTTCATATACCTGAGTAATGAGTCAACTGTCAAAGTGTTGAAGAGCAGAGAGATTGTGTAACACCTGAAACTCAAGCTCTTATTTGAATCCAAAAGCGTGTTCGCCACATGCAGCGTATTTGTTGACAGTCATTTGTAAATTTTAAGCTAGCACAGGTCCTGAATCGGTTTATCCTGGTTTGACATGCTTCGGGCCATTGTGTATGTTTGTCAATGGGAGTGTTTTTCACAGTTAAAACGGAAATGGTGTGAAGTAACTGATTTGATTAATTTTTTTCTCTGGGGCTTTTTATGTCACTGTGTATCGGTCAGTGTGTTGAAATCATCTTCTATGACAATGACAATTCCATGAATGCAGAGTAAACAGTTTGATCCTTTACCTGAACTTGGACCTCACAAACACAAAATTCTCCTTTACTGCTACTTTACTGATCTAAGCAATTTTGCTTCTTTGCTTTTTTTTTTTTTTTTATATATTTAGGCTCTAGTATGCAAACATTTATTATATCGGTGTGTGAATGCAATACCTCGAAAAAGTTTTTGCCAGATCTTCAAACTTTCTG
>JAVQKG010313660.1:0-13897 GCA_036025885.1 Hypseleotris bucephala | reverse complement strand
CAAACTAATTTCCCTATCTGAAACAGTTTATCTTATCTATGGTAAAATAACCAATTATAATAAAAAATAACAAATTATAATAAAGTAATGTCTAATTTTAGATTGAGGTGTTTCTAATTATTTTAATTAAATGTAGTGTTGAAAACGAATTTTATCCTTTGCTTCCATCTGCTGTCAATTTAGAAGAACTGCATATATATCAGCCAGACTACAGTAGGGTCTTGTGTGAAGTTGTAAGTTAAAAATTGCATTTACAAGAACATATCTAAATATAATACATAAGTCAGCAGCATATTTATTTCCCACCAATTTCTTCACTTAGTTAAGAAGCAAGCGCCTAGACCCTTTCAAAGTTTGTAAATAGAAAGTTCTGAATTCCGCAATGGAGGCAAATGGAGGAAAGACTCACATGATGACCACAATAGTTTTGTCGGTGTATGCTCAGAATTATTAAATAGCTTTGGTTGAAACAATACATAAATATATATTGCTCCTAATAATATAAATCAATATTTTGGGGGGGAAAGTAGAAGGGAAAACCTCAAATAGCTTACCTCTGGCTCCCTCGCGCGTTCTTGGAGAGGTACAACACCCGTCGCATATTTATTACATCATCAGTGTCAGTCGAACTAGCACAAGCAGCAAAGATGGTAAGCTAGCTGTTTAATTGTAATATTTGGTTTATTTGTGGTCATATACTAAACACTTTTGTGCTAAAATAATGCGTATGTCATCCTAAACTTCTATTTACTGTCTGCGTGTTTGCTAGCAGTAGGTAGCTTGTGTCGCATTTTCAATTATCCCGCCGCCGCTGCTTACTAAACGTCCCCGTGTCGTTTTGTTTCGCAGCTTTTCTACTCGTTTTTCAAATCGCTGGTGGGAAAAGATGTCGTGGTGGAGCTCAAAAACGACCTGAGGTTTGTTTATGTCATTTTCTAAGACTTACTTAGTTTCTGCTCATTATTTGTTACAGTGTGCATGTCAAAGTATTGATTATATTTACGCATTTTAAAAGTCTAGTGCAATTTTACGTTATCATTAAAATGTGTATATACTAAAAATAGGTAGCAGACGTGGTATTTTTAGTAGAGCTTGCACACACAGTATACAGTGTTTCCCAAACAGACAGAGACTATGGTCTCCACAAGTCATTTTCTTTCTCCCCCATAATCTAAAATGCATCTGGTAAATAAAATAATATAACAAACATTTCTACTGCATTTAATGGGAGGGTTTAACAAAAAAGTGCCCCCACAGTCAAATTAAATCTATTGTAACACTGACCAATTTTTTAACCAGAAATAGAATAATCATGTGTTAATAATTCTTGTCTTTTTCAGCATCTGTGGAACGCTCCACTCTGTTGACCAGGTGGGATGACTTTACATTTGCTCATATGATATGTTGTTGTTTATGCCTAATGGGTTCTTGTGCTTGTTTTAGTATCTGAACATAAAGCTCACAGACATAAGTGTGACAGATCCAGAGAAATATCCACACATGGTACGTACTATGTAGCTGTCTCGCTTTTCTTTGTACTTCCTGGACACACATGGTCAGAAAGTTACATCATTCTATTCACACGTTCGGTCAAGTTTGCCTTTAATTTATTCTTGTAGAAAACTAGTTATTCATTGCCGTTGTTGTCATAGGGCCAATAGTCTCTAAGGCCTGTGATTTTTAGATTTTGGGCTGTAAAAAAACATGTCCCCGAAATAAAATAATTTAGTGCTAAACCTGGGTAAAGGAATTTATCTATTCATCTGTACATTCACATTTTTTGTTACTGCTGACTGTTACACATAAGCAATAATGTAGCAAACTACTTTCAAAAATATGTACACAGTCTGTACTCTGCATAGTTTATACTCCTGAATAGTTTAATTTTATTATTTTATATATATTTATTTTTTGTATGAATATTTTTATTTTCTATTATTTAATTATTTATTTGATGCAGATATTTAATATTTTTGGCATCCAGTGTGGGGAGTAAAGTAAGGGTTTCATACTTGTTCACAGACTAATGTAGATTACCTTTTAAATTATAGCCGTTGTATAATATTTAACAGTATCACTTACATGGACTGGACTGTAGTAAATTTTAATGTCTTGTCCAGTGCTTTGGTTGAAGAAACATCATGGATGGTAAATATTCGTCAGTGTGCTCCTTGTTGAATACATGTTGCATAAACACAGACAGCACATACTCCATACATCTTGTTTAAATTTTGGTATGTGCAAAAGAATCTACCTGCTTAAGAGGTTAGCTCCATTTGTATTCAGTGAATTGTTTACTATGGTTCCTCATATAATTTTACCAACATTACCGGCTCATCCAAACATATAAGCTGTATCCAAAGGTTATGGAACAGGCTGTACTTCACTTTTCACATACACTGTTCAATATGTGTTTTTCAGTTATCGGTGAAAAACTGTTTCATCCGAGGATCTGTGGTGCGGTATGTTCAGCTGCCCGCAGATGAAGTGGACACACAGTTACTACAAGACGCTGCTCGGAAAGAAGCCATGCAGCAGAAGCAGTGAGGGTGATTAGGTCCTACTGTAAAATAAGAAGCTTTTGTTTTGACTTCATTTCAGTTTATGTCTCACCAAACCTTTTTGTACTTGTTGTTTTTAAGGCCATACTTATCAAGTCATTTAAATTGCATGTCTGTTTTTATTGAAAAATAATTTAAGTGACAGTAATTAGTTGATATTTCTTCAATTAAAAAGGCCTTATAGAATACCTCATCATGTTTTTGTTAGAAAAAAATTATTTGAAAGTGAATTTATTTCCAATTAAGCCAGCAGAGCTAAATGAAAGCAAAGACGGTAAAAAGAAATGTTATGTTGAATTAAAAAGGCACTGAATAATTCCAGTCAATAAAAATGATTACTTGCTTTTTACAAACAAAATAAAATATTTTATTTATATTTGTGATAGTGATTCATGACTATATTTTCCTTTTACTTACACGAGGAATTCTTAATTAAAAAAAGAAGTCAAAACACTGCATAGATAGATGTTTTAATTTGGAGAAAATCTACAGAACTTTTAAGCAGTCTCCATAGTGCACTTCACTTTTCTGGTTTGTGGTTTTTCATGTAGCGGTTAATATAGAACTAAGCTGAAACAATATACAGTATGTAAGACTGAAGGACAATAAGCATTGTGTAAATGAATAATCACTGTGAATGATGAGCCTTCAGGATGTTAATGGTAAAAGCAGAAGTTAAACTGTCCTCATTCATTTTCTATAGAGAAACAACACCCTTATCCTTAACTATTGTATGGAGAGTGTAGCCGGTTTCAACACTATATAATTCCAGTACCTTATTACTATAATAATTTGAATCAATTTTAAGAAATAACACAATACTCAATCTTATACATAGAAACTCAATACCTTTATTTTACATTCATACATCTATAACACAGTTATTTTAATGCAGTTTAAAAAAGCCCAATCCATAAACAAGACCTGATCATTTACAATGATGAATTTGATTGTTGAAGGTTGGTGACTAGCGTTTAGAAATATATTTACACACGTCACACTCACACAAAGGGATTTCGGACACGTGATGTCCTTGAGTTGTACCTAACAAACTGGGCTGAATGAAGAGGAATTCAGTCAGAAGAGAAAGGCACATTGAATACACAGTGTATGTACAAACAAACCTTGAAACTTACACGACTTACTGTAGGCTCTAGAACAATGAGCAAAACTGTAAACTTCCACTTCTGATAAACAAATAAACGTTTTAAACAAAAGTCACATCTATACAAATACGTTTGAAGCAAAATATTGTCTTGGTTATACCAAGGCAGTACCTTGAAATTCATTTCAACACCAAAGTCGCAGACTGGCTCTGCCAGCAGAGTAACCTGCAGATATAATACACAATATGTTACAGTAACCTGCAGTTGTCTATGTATGTGACAACTCATGCATGCATATCCTCATCAGACAGCAGCAGTCATCGATATGTTCAACTAAATCGTCACAAGGTCGATTTTTTTAATGTATGGACTATGGCAACTTGACATGGTGCAACATGTACGTACATCTACATAAAAAGTAGACAATTTTATACAGCCGGAAATTCAGTTATCTTAAAATATATGTACCACCCGTCAATCAAAATTTTAATACTTTCAGAAAAGTAAGTTCTCTGATATAAAATACTGTATTTTCAAAAAACTGCTTGTTTACATTCCAGCCTTCAACAAAATAAAGCTTTATATTATTTAGTACCTTCAAAGCTTAGAAACACTCCTGACATACATACATATTTATATATATATATATAGAATAAAGTGACTAAGATGCCATCAGTGGCTCTACGTTCACATGTAGTGGTAACCCGTTTAGAATGGCAAACATGGCCAATTTCATTGTCAAACACAGTGTGGCACTACAAATTTTGTATGATTGTACAAGTTGTGTTCTTTTAAATGCCAAGGTCAAGATTGCCTGTTGCAAGTATTTTCTTCTCTCAGTTCAACATGCCTTTGTCAGGTCAGTAGGCATGTCTGTGGACATCCGATACTGGATCTTTGTGTTGGTGATGGCTCCGTGCTTTTGTCGCAGATGCAGCCGCAGCTGACTCTTATGGCGGAAATGCAGGTTGCATTTCTCACACTAAAATGTACACAAGCACAACATTATTTCAGTTCCTTCCCAGTCCAGCGATCATATAATAATAAATAAGAATAACTTACATGGTAGGGCTTCTCTCCGGTGTGGATGCGCAGGTGGCTCTTTAAAGTCTGAAGGTGGCGGAAGCGTGTTCCACAGATCTCACACGGATAAGGCTTCTCACCCGTGTGGATCAAAACATGAGCACGCAGATGAGCAACCTTCACAAATCAAACACAAATGTTACACACTGGAGGCTATGCAGACGCTACTACAGTGGGAAATAACTGATGTTAATAAATCCTATGATATCTAATCAAGTTGTAGGATTTCTTCTAATATTTCCTGTAAAGTGTTACCTGTACAAAGCGCGCTCCACACGTCTCACATTTGTATGGCTTCTCTCCTGAGTGGATGCGAGTGTGAGTTTTGAGGTTAGCTGGTCTGTTAAACTGAGCACCACAGATATTACAACGATACGGCTTCTCTCCTGTGGAAAAATACACATCAAATGTAGGGTTAAATGAATAAATAAAATAAATAAATGATTGAATGACTGAATACAGTGATAAAGGCAGAATGTACCTGTGTGCACGGTCTTGTGACTGGCCAGGTTGCCTTTGTATCTGAAAGCTGCCTGGCAGCGGTCACACTTGTACGGCTTGTCACTGTGAACCTGAAGCATGTGTTGTTTCAAAGCTTCATCTTCAGCAAACTTGGAGTCGCATTCATTACAGAAGAAAGTGCCATTTTCTGTTTAAAGAAATGAATTGAGTTGAGCTTGTTTTAGTTAAACTGTTGTTCTTTATGATAGTAATATGTATGAGTACTTACCACAGCTGGAGTCGGAGTACTCTGAGTGCAGCTCAGTCATCTCCTCTGTCAGACGAGAGGCAGCAGTGTTGGGACAGACCTCTGAGTGCTGTGGAGACTGAGAGCCACAGGAGGAGCAGCTGAGACGGCTCAGGTAACGCTGAGTACGACTGTCACTGCTGCGCATTGATCCCTCCAACGCACTACACACAAATACAAACAGTTTTACTATCAGTGAGTGTGGGCTGGTTTTCTGAAGCACTGTACAACAGTACTGCAGTCCTATAGTAGCAGACACACAGACTCACCTGCTGATGATGTTGTTGAGGCGACTGGCCTGTGGCACAGGGAGGTCTTCTCCGCTCTTGCTTGTGTTCTGATGGGCCATGCTGTCTGCCTCAGGTCCATGGAGGTATGGCTGCACCCCGTGGCGCTGAGGTGAACTCAGCCCAGGATCTCGAAGCCCCACCTCCTCGTCCTTGGCACTTTGATTCAACACAATGAACTTGTACTTCTTCCAGTTGCGTGCTTTAGGGTCCTGTGAGCCCTGCTGGGACTGAGAAGCTGCAGAGCCTTGTGAAAGGATGGCGTTTTTGCTGCTGCTGGACTCGGTGGGAGAGTTAGGCTGACAGTCTGACTTGAGAGGGCTCTGTGGACTGCTCATCAGGCTCTTGCGTCCTGTGGCAGAGATGCCCATGGGGTAGTGCTGATGGATGAGATCTTCCTCTGCCTGAGGGACATGCTCTTTGGATGAATCCTTTTGGTGGTCCAGGGTGAGGAGAGGAAAAGCCCGTTTCCTTGAGGCCAGACCAAGAGACTGGCTCAGCCCTTCATGGCTCTCCTTCCTCAGCTCGTCCTCTCTGCCTACCTCTCTGGGTGCATAGCTGCTGGGATGGATAATACCAGTGGGTCCCAGTGCCCTGCTGTAGTCAGCCCTTAAAGTGCTGTCGTGAGGAGAACAATGCTTGTGGTGCAGCCCGCTCCTTGAGAGGTCTGCAAAAGCGTTTTTGGCATCAGTCAACTTGCACAGAGGGAAAGGGAACCCCGGCATGGGGAATTGGCCATAGAGATGATAGTTACTGGGGGTGCTGACCCCATTGAACATATGTGAGCTGTAAGGTCTGCTGTCCCTGAATGGAGCCACACGGCTGTGCAAACTATCAACAACGTCATGAGGCCGGTAAGCATGGACATCCTGAGGCAACACCAACGGGCTGACCAAAAACTCATCTCTGGGCAACTTGGTCGGATCACTGAACAAACAACAGGTTGTGTTATGATAAATCATTAAGAAATGAGGACTCTGTAAACAGCAGTGGTTGTGTGGTTGTGCTCACCTGGTCTTGATGAATCTGTGGCAGGTGTCCACCACATGGTCCATCTGTAAGTAGATGGCTGTGTTCATGATGGACATAATGAGAGTCTCCTTCAGCGACAGGCGAGAGGTGTACATAAACTCCAGCAGGATCGCGAAGCCCTCCGGGTCCACCTTTGGGTCCAGACTGATGGCATTCAGGCTGCACTTGTGAGAGTCGGTGAAGATTGTGTAAAACAGCCCACTGCAGCCACATACAGTACATATACAGAGGTCAGTCATTTCAAAAACATAAGTAAAAGAAACTCTCAAACAAACACACACCTGCAAGCCATGAGGACAGTCTTGTGAGCGCGGAACTGCTGTCTGTTGACCAGGATAGTGACATCTGTGAGGATGTCCCGGCTGCGCAGACGGTTCATGTTGAGCAGGACATCACTGGCATGCCTGGTGAACTGTATGCAGCTGTCTGCTGCACACGCCATTTTCTCAAGTTCTGAAACAAAAGCACAAGTCAGTGTTTTGAAGAGATGTATGTGCGGACAGTCAAACGGAGCAGCGGTATGTATCACTCTAATTCACCTGGATGTTAAGTGTCCTGAGCCTCCAAAACTATTTATGTCCAGTAAAAAAAGGTTTGGCCAGAAGGCGGCGCCATTTGTTAAAAAAACAAAGCCAATGCATTTACACTAGTTTTCCCCCTCTCTTTTTCTTGAGACCACAGATTAGTTTCGGAACTAAAAAAACTCAACGGGTAAATTACACAGTGACAATTCCTATCAAAATACAGGCGCTGTACCAACAGTCTCTGCCTAATGTGTTTTATAGAAACAGACATCACAAAACAGAGGGTGTGAGATCTGAAAAAAACTTTAGTTTTTTGTTTTAGTTTAATTTAGAATTTCCAATTTTATAACCAAAATAATACTATAGCTTTCACAATTACAAAGTAAATTGAGCTGCAGAGCTCATGGGCATTTCTTTAGTTAATAACGTAATTATTATCAAATTCACATCAACTATTTTCTGCAACATTACTATATATTTCTTATTGCTATAATTAGGCCTATCTATTTTTATAGGGTGAAAACGATCTACTAATTATTTCTACAATTCCGGCAGCGCTGGACACTTTCATCACAACAGATTTTTGTGTTGCTGTGGTCTATGTTTTGGAGCACAACAGCGCTGTGTGCTTTTCTTTAGCACAGTCCTATAATGCCTTTTCCAGGTCACTGACTTTATGGGAATGTTTAGTAAACTCACGACGTAGGCTACTTGGATTCACATGAGCGCACTACTCTCATTAAACATGCCCCGTATGGGAGGGGTCCGACAACAAGCGCACCCTCATAACACGGACCTGTCACTAGAGCCCACATCCAAAACAACTAGCTATTTACATTCACTTTATCAAACCTAGTTTTATCAACAGGAATTGAAGAAATACAGCGGGTAAAAAATAGCCGACCATACATTTATTTTAACTGTTTAGTCTAACTTTTATTTTCCAAACAAGAGTCTAACAGGACTTTGCTGAGAGCCGCTGAGCCCACGGTGTGCGGACAGCTGTACTTGTAGTGTAGGTAGCGCTTATCACACAGACACGACCTGTCCTGTAGTCTACCGCGAAAAAACACACTCCCTCCACACTGACATTTACGCTATACTGTCACAAGAACAGCAGGCTTTTGTTTGGCGCTGCCTTTGCGCTCCATTAGAGCACATTACCGCCGAAGCGACCGTGAAACAGAAATAGCCCAGACCCGAGGCTGCCATGCTGCCAGCAAAGTTGTGACTGCGCACAGGAAGCGGCAGCGCTGAAGCTACACTTCAGTCAGAGCAACAGACAGAGCTAGTGTCAGTCCGCAGCGTTTAGACATTTTCATTTGATAAGAGTTCAGCTACATCGAGCGTTATTTCACGTCAGCACCGCTTCAGTGACAGTGTAGCTGCGGTCCCGCGCAGGCTCTTCCAGAGCAGAGCCGGGGCATACATCTGTCAGAGCGGCGCGCTGCCTGTCAGTACAACCACTCCAGAGTTTCAACACACTCCCCGAACTCGAAACATTCACACACTCTCTGAGCCCGCTCCACAAACACAACAAACAGCACAAATAGACAAATTAACCACGTCAAAAATAACTGCAATACATAGTACTATAACAAGTTCGCGCCAAATTAAAGGAAAAAAGGAATTTAAAAATCACCTGGTAGCGCTTTCCTAGAAACTTCTTGCATCACCACTTCTAAGAACCCCAGTTCTAAGAATCAGACCAGCTCAATTCTCGGAATTTGAGCCTGAGACCGTACCACTTTTTAGAGGCAGGGGAGAGAGAGTTATTCCCACCACGGCTAGAACTACTTCCTTCCACAAATAATACTTGAACATTAATAACCAATATGGTCTGTTACACTATAATTAACTACATTCCAATAATTTACACACTCAAAAACTGTAAAATAATATGAAAAAAATAATACATTATACAAAATATTCCCTCCGCTTTTGGTTTGGTCCATAGTCACAGGACGTCGAGCCGTGACGACGTCACATTTCTTTGAACCCGCCCCTCTGTAATTCTCAGAACTCTTTTATATTCCATGACTTAAGCGCTGTATCGTTTCGCTGCCATTGTCGTTTAACTCACAGCCCTCGGTATTCAGCACACAGACAGACACTTTCACTACACAGACACATGCGGACAGGTCGACAGATGACTGATATTTTTGTTTGGCTTCTTTTCTTTACTTTCCTGTAGCGGGTACGCTGACTTCATATGGGGAGAGCGCTACCAGAGTCAACGCCGGGGGTTTGTGGAAAAAGAATATTAGGCTAGATTTAGTTTAGAATTTGGGTTCTTCGCATGTGCGTTTTCTTTGCTAAACGTTTATCTTTTGTAGTTAATCGTCCGAATGGCAGAAGTAATAGTTTGAATTCGTGTAGCTAATGTGTTAATACTTGCTTGTGACTTGTTATTACGGAACATTTAGGTTATCTTTGCATTGAACATGCCATTAGTTGACTATTGTATTGTATTTTTTTTTCTAGCCTTGTAATGGGAATGTAACCGATGTGTTATTAATGTTTAAAAAGGTTACTTCTTTATTTCATCTAGAGGTCAGGTCAACTACATTTTGCTGCTAAATAATTCACATAAAAATAGCATATACATTACATTTGCTATATTTTCATTTTCCTCTGTTTTGCCTATTGTACCTATTGCCGTCTAAAATATATATTATAGCTATTGATTGTGGCATTGTTATGCAAAGTGGCAATGAATAGTGGGAAATAACATTGCTTGTACTTTATTCATGGCATTTGTAAAAATTCTTGTATAATTCTTTTAGGTCTACAATTATTTTGATGTGTAATTTTTCAAAGGGAAGTGTGTTTTCATGCAGGGGGCCTATGTGTTCACTGGTGTATTCTTTTAAATAAATGATGTGACCACAAGTGAAAAAGTTGCATTCATTTCTGGATTTGTGGCCTTGCAGTTACCGGCAGTGGCTCACCTTGGAAAGTTTGTTTTTGGTGATGATTCCAGAGCACGGATTCCCCTTCCCCTTTTCTCGCTCCCTGAAGAAGCAGCATCTGTTGGGCTGAAAATACAAACGCAATTACAGCAAAGTAGAAAAAAAAATGCAAATTCGAGCTGTATTTTTGATGTGACAAAATTTCCCACATAAGGAACTGAAACTGGAAACTGCGTCTAGATGTGAAGTAGAAAATGTAAAATTTTGTAAATATTTAAAATTGCTGAATACAAGCAAACTTATTAATAACAGTAATTTGAACAATTAATTCTTATAATTTTGAAACTGCACAATTATTTCACATTTTTTATTAAGTCAAGATTCCAATTTCAATTTTATTACTCTTTTTGTCGACTTTAAATTTGAAGCCTCACACAGAAGACTACTGCTCCATAAAACCACATGGATGTACAATGAATTCTACATCCAATCCAGTGATCATCATAACACTTAATACAATTTATTTTCATATTTTATTAATATGAACACTGACATTGTTAGCGTAAAAAATAACAGTAAAGAGCAGGGCATAAATAAATGTGCTGTATCACGATTCTGCAAAATTCATATCACGATTAAATTTTTATCGCCATGTAGCCCAGCTCTAATTTGAAATTATTGTGCAAACTTTTATTAAACAACCAAAACTTAATGCTTAGAACTATAATTCTTACTATTTACTACATATTTATGCATCTACTTTTTTGCTTATGTTAATTTAAGTTAGTAACAAATCTGGCTCAATATCCTTTAACAAACCAGCAGAATATGTTCATTTTGGTCATTAATGATAAAATATGTTGGAGCCATGGCCCTGTCATTACTCTGGATAATTACTATATGGCCTATAACCAGTGTTTACTTAGTGCTGCAAATGAATCCGTGCTTCCCTTTTGTTGTTTTTAACCCTTGCATGACGACACACGCTTTCTCAACTAACAGCCATTTCCCTGTGGATCTCCCGCCCATTTACATCCGGCCTCCCAATAAAAAACACTGCAGGTGTGTGTACAATTCAACAGGGAAAAAAGAGTCTCCAAAATAATTAAGACACATGTTTTTACTGCAACCTCCGATTCAGCACTGCCAAATAAAGACTATGTCGAGCTCCAAACAAAGAGCAGCGTCAACTTTATTTCAATCCACTTGGGGGATGTTTAGGGCGCTTCGGCACATTTATGCATAATGCACGGCCATAAACCATCCAGGAGTTAGGAGGAAAATGTGGAGTTTACCAAGCCCCCATGCTGTGCCCAGCTATAGAAGCACTAGATAATTACTGCAAATCCTTGGCAAACTTTAACTCAACCATTTCCTAGCAAAAATAAATGACCCACTTACAGAGGACAGATAAAGAGAGCAGAGTGGATTATCAATATCGGACTGTTAAAACTGATGGAAGGGCTCCCGGGCACAATCTCACATCTATGCAGGGGTCCTCATGAAACTAATAAATATGCTGATCGGGACATGGACAAAGAGGCAGGGGCTAAAACTGAAGCAGGTTGACAAGTGGATCCAGACGCAAACAGCTGTTCTTTGTAAAAACACACTATGGACCAGTGACGGAGTGTGAAGCAGTATCATTGCCTCCACTTGGTGTATGATAGGTCATTGAATAGAAATGCCCACTGACAAAAGCCCCAGGCCCGGAGGTTGCCTCACTTTTTTTTTTTTCATAAACTGCACACTTTTGTCTCGTTTCACAGCAAATTTCTGCCAACTTCAGTGTTCATTGTCAGCAAAGATGTGAGTGTGGAGTTTTGTTCTGAGAGGCATGATGCAACCCAGCTGTAACACCAAACAGATAATGCTGTTAGCTACAGAGGTCTTTTTAGTTCCTTTCTTTAAAAGAAATTCTTTTCATATTGTTAAGTTTCACTTTTTTAACTCCGTGCACCCCAGAAGCGTTGCTCCTTTTTGGCCACAACAAAGTTCCATTTTGTCAAATACAATCAGTGCTTTAGCTGTAACGGCGCTGCAGTGTGTCAATACAAATGTGAGCTTCCATGTGGTTTTTGTTATCCCTTTAAAGTCTATCATATGCATAATTAACAACACCAATTAAAGAACAGGCAGTGAAGGAAGTAGAGGAAATTTAAATAATGCTACGTCTAAATATGGTAAGCTTAGAAATGGGTGATATGCCAATAAAAATGGAATTGTAATAAGAAGTTATGAATATTGAGCTATTTTTGGGGAAATCGTTACATCGCGATACAGCTCATTCATTTACACTCTGCTCTTCAACAGTACTGTTTACTGTAACAATGTCAATGTATATATTTATGTTGATCATTGGATTGGATGGACAATGGATTTGTTGTAAAAAATATTTAGGTGGCAGTTGTCTTCTGTGTAAGGCAACTAAAATCGTGATAAAATCAAAATCGTGATCTTGGCTTCATACAAATTGTGATATTATATTTTTCCCATATCGCCCACCCATAGGTAAGCTGCGGGTTTTTCTATTTTAATGAACAGATAAGAAGCGAGACGGATCCTGACATGCTGTCTGTCTGCTGCGCCTCTGCTCTTTTTGGCTTCTATCCCACTTGACAAGGACAAACACACACACAGGAAGATTCAATCAAAGACTCACAAGTTCACTCTCATCTTTAAAAGGACACTTTAGCAGGCGCTTTAAAAGGTGTAGTGGTCAATATCCAACCACCATTCTAAAATCACCAGTCTCCAAAACTTTCAGAGCATAAGTTTCTGTGCTGTGTGCCTGGGTGGATAACCTTGAGTTCACCATTCTGCCCGTGCTAGCTACATGTTAAGGTTAGAGCCGGAGCAGAGGGGCGTTAGTGGGCCAGAATTCCAATTTAATGAAATCAAAGCATGTAGATTTCGGAGTTTCTCAAGGCCAACGGAGAGCGGACAGGAATGCAGCTGGCACAATCGAACTCTGTGGAATTTTCTATGCATACCGACAAGTGTCTCCTGCCAGTGTGCCACCTGCTGAAGGAGTGGGCAGTAAGTCTGGGAAAAAATGTGGATCTAAAGTCAAAATGTTCTGCGATAACTTAAAATGAGAGTTCTAAGTTTAAAATTCAGAATAACTCCTTTGAAATAATTCTCATGGCATCATCTTAATGCAGCTGTAACTGGTAAAGATGTACCATATGTAAATGCTTCAAGTCGTTTTGGCAAATGGCATGGTCTACTCCAGTGGTGTCCAAACTATGGCCCAGGGAACAAATGCGGCCCACAGTGCATTCACTGTGTAACAATACAATATAGAGAAACAAACAAACAGAAACAATGAAGAGAAATATACGTGTCCATAAAAGAATACAACTGAAAGCGACTTTTAGTGAAGTGAAATTGGTCATCTCGGCAAGTGGCCCTCCTCTGTATTCGTTTTTGACAATGTGGCCCGTAGTGAAAAAAAAGTTTGGAAACCCCTGGTCTACCCAATTAGAAATGTCACTATCTGGGCAGGGAATATTTATCGTATTATAATTTCACATTAATTAAATAATCAGTTTTCTGTTTCTGTGTACAGTTAGTAGCTAAACTGTAGTCTGCAGTCCAATGATTAAAAACCAAAGGTTAAACTGAAGTTGTATGCCCATAAA
>JAVQKG010313572.1:0-10221 GCA_036025885.1 Hypseleotris bucephala | reverse complement strand
GTATGATCACATGAAGTTCCTTCTGCACATTCAACTTGCCTTTAAAAAAAGAGAGAGAAACAAAATTAGATTGGATAAATTGCATAGTTTTGAAAAACTATGTATTTATCAACAAGTCTTCAAATCTTCCATACATGTTTTATAACACAACTATACAAAGACAACATACACAAATACTGTAATTAGCTTAGCATGCTAATGAAGAACATAAAACATTAGTGCTTCTCTGTAGGTCATGTAGCATGGCATTATTTGAAGTTGCATGACTTCATTTTCAGTAGTGTACCCGGACAAACAAACAAGAAAGTGTGGACTACTTACTTTATAAAAAACAACACAAGGTAACCAGCAGCACTGTATAAGAAGAAACTTATGACTGGCAGCGTCTCTTGGACAATAAATCATATGGGGTAAGATACAAATTCACTCATTGTATATTTATTCTAATTTGGATACTTCTCTTCCCTAAAAGTAGTATTAACTGACAAATATTACAACATTTTGAAGGATTATTAGTGGCTATTTGCTACAGTTTGCGTAGGCTAGCAATTTAGCAGTTTAGTGGTTAGCGAGTGTAAAAAAGCCTAGCATGTATAAATGGCACCTAAGTAAACATTAGTCAGTGTGTGTTGAACCTGTTGTTAGCTCCCTCCCATGTTGCGGCTGACAGCTCATGTAGTTGTAATGGGGGTCTTGTAATACTGTAGCCTGTCACATTCTCAGAGAAACACAAATGTACGCTGTGTCACGCTGTCAGGTCATAAATGAGCCTTTGTTTGGCTTGAAACGTGTCTATATTGTGAACCAGCCATTGTGTAAGCAGTAATAATGTTTTTACACTTACAGCAACGATTCTAAAACCTTTCACATCTATATGTGGCTTTCCAATTTCACTTGAACTGAGCATTTGTAAATAAAACTGAAATGAATAAATAAGCAAATTAAAAAAAAGTACAAAATAAGAACTATACCAGGACTAAAACTGTTCGGAATCTGGTTCAAAACCAAGGCTAAGTCAAGTCTAAACCCAGGACTAGACTCAAGGTTGCATTTAAGAATCACACTCAAACATGGGTCAGTTTGTCTTTAGGACAGCCAGTTGAGTGTCCCTTAAGCTTTTAACAAGGCATATAAAAGATATAATGTTTTATAATATATTTTGAGACTAGTTGTATTGATTTATACCAATTACCAATATTATTTTCTTATAATACAATTTTCAATACACATTATCACTTTTATGTTGGCTTTTTTGTGCATCCTTTGAGAAGTACCTCTTTACAGTTTGACTACGGTAATGAATTTATATTTTTACACATTAAACACACTGAATAAACAGAAAGAAATAATATCATCGCATCTTATTTTTTTAAATCATCTTTGTAGATGTGATGTCTTGTGAATGTGAATTTAGTCTTGAAAAAATGAGCACCATCTGTGAGGTTATAATTATGGTTTCACGGTGGAGCCAGGAGGCAAAGCACAGACCCAGGTGTTGTATGCATTTTGTAGGTGTGTTCATCCTGGATCCATCCAATGTACAAAGAATAAAATGCAATCAAAGCATGCGCCAGTAATAGGGATTCGGTGGATTGAACACTTCAAAATGTGGAAATTATCTTGACAATTCATGTGCAGACCCAATTAGATGCTTCATATACTGTACGTTTGCAAACGGTTGACGTGAAGTAAGCAATTCTAATCCAATTTACTTTTTTAATTTACTTCCTTTTGATGCAGGAGATGTTCGTTGAGCCGTAGCCAATCAGCAATAGGACGTATTTGTGAGTAAACAAATGATGCATTTGAATTGAGAAGGGAGGAACATGAGGATTGGACAGGCCAGTGTGACCTAAAAGATTTTACGTAGGAGGGCTGAGCGATACATTATTTTCTTATTTTTTAGTGTGGTAAGTTGTTACCGATATACAGTATTGAGATTTGAACTCTTGTTTGTTTGAATATAATAATAGAATCAAATATACCTTCAAAACATATACGTTGTATTATAAAACCCATTATACCCATATAAAATGTAATGGGCCCCTTTATTGGGATAATGAAATCCATGGTTACAGTAGATGTCTGTAGTGATGCACTATGATCCTGTAAGCAACACTGAATGAGGCAAATGTCCAAATAACATCCCGAGACTGGAGAGTGTGTTGGGAACTCTTAAGAAGTGGCCGTCCTAACTTGACATTTCACTACAAAAAAATCAACATGGCGGGGCATGTATTTTTAGCTGCCCTTTTTATGCAATGTTTCGGTTGGACACTCTGCATGCAGCCATAATGTAGCACAATTTCAGATCTTGTGAATGGACTTCACATTATATTTTTGTTAGTGTAAAAGCCCGAGTGCCTCTTTTTACCAATCATTTGTTGTCATTGATTTGACTATAGCCCCACCATTGATCGTTTGCTAGTGGTGTTTTACTGTGTGTGGGTGTAAGTGTTAAAAAAGTAGAAACAAAAGCAAATGGAGAGTTAACATCATGTAGTCTGTAGAATGAATGCAGCACTCTACATGTTCTGTACAATAAATATCTCTAATTATAATCAAATTAATCAATCAAATTTTTTTTTTTTCTTTCTTTCAGGACTACACATTGACCATGTACTTCCAGCAGGCTTGGCGGGACAAGCGCCTATCCTACTCCGAAATCGCCTACAATCTGACTCTGGATAATCGCGTGGCCGACCAGCTGTGGGTGCCTGACACCTACTTCCTCAACGACAAAAAGTCCTTTGTCCATGGCGTGACCGTCAAAAACAGGATGATCCGTCTTCACCCCGATGGCACTGTGCTGTACGGACTCAGGTGAGCTGATAACAGTGGCTTTAACATCAAAATGATTTCTCATAACCTGGTCTGTATTTAGATAAGAGCTTAAAGTCCGTTAAAGTCTTCTGAACCAATCATTTCAAAACTGAAAAAACTTGCTCTACTTACAAATTGTGCAGTAATCATTCACACAAAAAATCTTTCATTGTCTTCTTAAGTAAATCAGTCCAACTAAATGATATGCATTCAACACACATGGACCATTTCACATTTTGAGATGTTGTATTTTTTCCATTGGCTTGTTAAGAAATACAGTACTTTTCATCCACACATTTGATATTTTATTTGTTATTTCTTGGGCTGAGTTACTTAAACTTAAAATGAGACAATAAATTATTTTTTGTGTGAATGTTGTGTGTCTTTTTTCAGTGAATGTAGAAACTGTTGCAACAGCGCTAAGTGGAACATGAAGTAGAGATGAAGCATGATTTAGCAGCTGCATACTGTATGTGTTCACGTTATTACTCTTTTAAATCTCCTCATTATCATCAATTTGAATAATTGATTGGTTGATCAATAATAAAGTAGCATGGTACAAAAGGCAAACTGAATCATATTGTGCGGCTCGTCAAAAAGACATGACTTTGTGATGTTGGACTGTGATGCCTGTGAGGAGCTGTTTCATAATTGATAACTGTTAATCAATAATGAAGCAGTTCAATACAAACAGTGGATCAGGATTTTACTGATGTGGCACATTTGGCTGCACGAGCACTGCTGCTGTCACTCCTTAACCTTGTGTGTTCTTTTTTAAATTATTGGTGCTTTTTCAAAACGTTGCAGTCTTCGGTCTCACTCTAGTGCCCTTCTTGTTTTTTTAGGTATCTGCACTGCGCCATATTCACCATTATTCATGCTACATTTCATCTTAAAGTTAAAAAAGACTAATTATGTAATCTCCACACATATGTTTGTTAAAAAAGCTGTTGTACATTTGAGAGAAATGCTGCTGTTACCTCCCACATGTCCTCCCTCCGGGCTCTCCATTATGTGGTTCATGATTTGGGTTTGGTTTTATTTGAGGCGAGTACACACAGAAAGCTGCTGCCAGAGTGGACCGAGCCAGCTGCTTGTGCAATGAGCCCTCTCACACATGACTGCCTGTTAGTCAGAGCTCATAGGTTTTTATCATTCTTGTCATTGGTAAGAGGCGAGCTATTTGTAATTTTTATTATATACCTACATTTTATTTTGGATGTAGATCAAAATGTAAAAGGGATATGCTTACTAAGCACTTGTCTGGTCCAGTTTTTGCACTGAACTACATCTTATATGTGTATATCTTAATTTAATAATGTTTGACTCCAATCATCCTGATTTATCTTGTCAATACGCTAGTTTTTAGGTAGTCAAATTTTGTATTCAAGTAAGAGTATTGTTACTTCAAAATAATACTACTCAAGTTCAAGTACTGAGTATTGTCTGAATATAAAACCTGATTTCATTGTAGCCATGTAATCACACAGACAGACATCAACTAATTTACTGACTACATTACATCTAGACATCCACATCTTGTAGATTACCTCTACAAAGTACCAGAACTGAAGGCACAAGAAATGTTTCAATGTTTCAAAATCTTCTCTTGTACAGAGAAACCAAAACCTCATCATTTCAAAGTCAATTTACTCTAGTCTAAAACTTAAGTTAAATTAACTTAAAGTTAAATGTACTACCCACTTATGCAAAAGACATTTTTTAAAAGTCAATTGTCTTGTTTGGTGGTTGGCAGGAGGCATCCTAAGCTCTTGTGAGTGGGCTCTGTGCCTGTGCGTGGTTGTGAGTGAGTGGGCGAGTGTTATTTTTGGGAAACATGTAGAGGAGGGGCATCCATGCTGTTGTTTACTCCATATTCCCTGGACATCGTGCTTCCCAGTCTTCCCATCTTCAATTACCAGGAGAAGTGAAAAATTCCAATAGTGCTCCCTCATGTGTTACTTTGAGGCTGGTTTTTACTGTAGGGGAGATGCAGTCTGATCAAATTACAATGTTTCTGAAAAGGCACAGGCTTGAGCTCCACACAACAGAAAAATACGTTTAAGGGCTTCACTGAAATCCTATGGAGAGAGAAGATAGTATAGGACATCTAGGCAAATCCAGTGTGCATTTTGCATATAACTAAATGTTTCGCAATATTGCTAAGGTCTTTCGGCTGACTGAAATGTATTTGTAAATAATATTGTAGATTAAAAGAAAATTGGTCCCATACCTTTAGTAAGTCAGAGGTTTAGTCTTAGTTTGGTTCGGGTTCAGTCCTGGCTAAGCCATTAGTTTTGAGTAGTAAATCCAAAGTGACCTATTCTTCTCTTACATTCATACATTTAGCTGAAGTTGTTTGCTAATTATTAGATATCACTGGTTTTTGTATTAGCATGTAGCCCTATTGTTCATGCACTCACTCTTCACTCTGTCAGGCTGCAAAAGATGGAGGCAGAACAGAAAGAGACGTGAAGGTTAGACTTCATTCAAAATGGAGAAATGATTAGGATTCTCCCTCCTCCTCCCGTCTTGGTTTTAGCTCCTACAGTCTTTCTCATGGTGAATATTGTAAGTCGTTTTGTGAGAGGACATATCCTTGTGTAAGATAGACACTAGCGTCCCCTTTTGTCAGGCTCTGCAGCTCAATAGTTGACGTGCTGTGGCCTGAAAGAGGAGGAAGCTGCTGAGTGAAGTACACAGGGGTTTTTACAAAGCCTTTTTCAGTCGGTATTATCAATACATGTTTAGCATCACCTCTTCACACATCTGCTACGTTGGATTATGTTTTGATGTGTGTTTGCTATTGTGTGTTTGGTGCTGGGCTTATATTGTTTTGAACAGAATCAGTGTTATAAGTTATGATATTGAATTGAGATAATATGAAAATAAATTCCACCAGAATGAATGAAGACCTTCACCAACATTTAGGATTATAGTTTTTATAATAAAGCTTCCATTTTATATGTGACTTTATACTTCGCGGCTTTGACAGGACAGTGAAGCAACAGGAAAGTGCAGAGGGACATTTGGGCAAACTGCCATTCTAAGCTATATGGGATGCATGCACTATCAACAAAGCAGTCTTATAGTGCATAGAATATAAAATACTGTAGATGATATAGAAAAGATAGATAGAAGGAAAATACAAATATTTGGTAATATTGCCTATTTTCTACCATTATCTTGAAGCCTGACTATCATGCATATCACCACATCAGACGAGTTACTCCCCCATTCTCCAGTCCACTATACTGAATGTGCTCACAGTGCCTTTAATGGAGGTACTAGATTCATCATCTTCATTTAGTCTATTAGAGAGTCCATGTCTTAATCTGTATTGTGTTAATTACAGACAATCCTTTGTAACCTGCTTGCACTAACGTCTCCCTCGGCCTTTGGTCTGTGCCAGTGTGAAATGAGATTGGAGTTTGTGTTGCTTGTGTTATGTTGTGTTATGTCCGTAAACAAGGTCATTTGAAAATAAAGGTGCGCAGGCTGCCTAAGGGGGGTCCACAAATACGTACAAACCCAATCTGAGGCCATAGAACAGCTAGCTAGGGTTTGGAGATATAAATAAATGATGAGGGTTGTTGTAGCATTTGAAGATGATTAACAGTGTGGTCAGTGGTGATACATGTATTTAAAGCTGCACTCTGGAGGTTTCTTAAAAATGTAATAATGAAATAAAAGCTTACTTCCATAATGTAATGTAAGTAATATCATAATTTTTTACCTTATTCCCCATTCTCCGGTCTCTACAGCAACATCAGATCAGTTGTTTTTGGGTTAACACAACCAGTGGTAGTAGTTTTTGAATAGTGTGTCAGCCCACGCAAACTTTAATTTGATGTGGCTTTAGAGGCCAGGGGGGAGAAAAAAAAATAAAAAATTGCTATTAGAAAACCCCTAAACTTCAGCTTTAACATTTCAGTGCTAAAAATATAAACAGTTGTTGCCAAACTGCTAATCTTTTTTTGTCTTAAAATGAGCAAATTTGATAGTCAAAATATGTCAGAGGCTTGTGCTGGAGCAAAACTAAGTGACGTCAAAATGTACAGTTTGACAGAAAATTTAAATTAAATTTATGAGAAAAATAATATTATAACTTTGTATAAAAATATCCTTTCTCTCAGCTCCGTCATGTAAAAATAGCGTGTTTGAATGTGTGTGATCTGGTGGAGCAGGTCGGCCCGATGCTGATGAAGACGACACTGTAGCGGGTGCTTCATGATACTGCGGCAGACTGTAGCTGCAGCAAAGACAGGGAGGGAATCCTGCAGAGAAATGCTCAGATCTTATTTGTTTCTTGTGTTTAAAAATTGTTGCAGGCCAGAGGATGCACATATGGCTCATAATAGCAGACAAAAAAGCTTTGAGACTTCTGCTGATGATGATGTAGGTGGGCTATAAATAGGCCGATATTTTTACTCCTGCCATTTTAGCCTCATTTCCGTTTTTCCCCTGTGCTTCTTCTGCTTCCACCAGCGTGATCTAGCGCCGTGAATGGTAATAATGAGTTTTGAGTGGCTGCTGGTGTGCACAACATCTCAGTAAGTTGTGGCCATAAAGGGATAAAGTGGGACAGAAATGAGCGTCCTGTGTTAATCCCCAGTGCACCATGGCTCCGCTAACTGGCTCGTTACATAAGACGGAGCCCACAGAGCAAGAAACAGCAGCAGACAGTGGGAGAGGAAGACTGTGGCTCGACTTCTCAGAAAATCACAAACTCGCCAAGCTCGGCCCAGGAGAGCTACGAGTACTTTGTATGCATTTTATGCAATGCACGTTTGCATTTTTAAAAACAGAGCGTTTCAGTGAAAGAAATGTGAACCAGTGGCTTGTGTCAATACTTATGTTTTCATGACTTAGTGCTTGTTTTTTATGTAGGCTTACATTCAGTGCAATAGTTAACAGTAAAAAAAAGAGTAAAGAGTGAGTCCCCCAGTCAGACCAGTTGAGAACCACTGCTCTACAGGTATTTTTAATAAGGTCAATAAAACGTTATTAAAATATAACAGAAGCATTCACACAGTGTAGTTTTAGGCACCCAAAGTGTATACAGTAGTCCATAATTTATTTACCTCATAGTGACACACTGATGGTAGTAAGCTATAGCCATAGTTGCCCTGGGCAGGTATCTGCCCCAGGATATCTGTGGCTATAGGGCCACAAATGGAATACAGTTAGTCTTAACTCAACGACTGTCAAAGCTATGTGGAAGCTATACATTTCACAATATGTGAATATTTTATTCATTTACTATCAGAGAAAGACAAAATGTCTTTTCATTGTCCAGGGCCTGTATCCATAGACCTGTATACATTATTAAACAGTTGAAGGACACTGTCTTGTGCATGTATGAAACTGTGTGACTGGAGCTTGTTGGTTTTAGTTGTATCTTATTGTTTGTTGAGGATCAGTGCCTCTGGGTTTGGCTGGAGTGGGTGCCAGCCCGTCTCAGATTTGGCTTCAGTCCGTCATGTGTGGAGCATAAAGCACAGCTCTCAGTATCAGACATGTCTAGCTCTATTTTTGTCACTCTTTATTATAAATACTCAAGGATTTAGGTTATTTACATATTAGCACACCAGACCTGTGTCATATTTGAATCACAAATGGAAGAAGAATGCAGAATATGGTGTGGTCTTTGCTTAGACTAAGAAATGATTTTCCTTAAATGCTGATTTATTGCACTATTCTTCACAGATTGGTCACTGTGCCTGTACTTTTATTATTTAGCCTTCTGTGTCCAATATGTTTTTTATACTGCGGGTTCTTTTGTAACTTCTGACTTCCGAGAGACAAAAAATAAAACAGAAGTCAAGCTCTGTAGATAAATGAGTCAATAATGGCTGTTTGTCTGGTCAATTTAAAGGTTATTATTAAAAACCATAAACTGTTTGCAGGATCACGACGACTGCAGCCTGTATGATGGACCTGAGACGATACCCTCTGGATGAGCAGAACTGCACCCTGGAGATCGAGAGCTGTAAGTGTGGTCGCCCCTGACAACCGGCTTCGACACCCACATGTCCGCACAGACGACACAGACATGGGTTTCAGAAAACTCTCTGGTCCCACTGGCAGCATGGCAGTAAACAGGTTGATACGGTGCATGGTAAAACGCTGAGAAAGGCTGATGAGATTTGACGAGATGCACATCAAGAGAACATCACTAATGGCTCAGTGACTGATAACATCCAGCCTAATTAATTCAGCTGCTGCTGCAGAGGCTTCCCAGGCTTTAGGAGCTGATTAGTCCAATGTTTGAGGCTGTGCTCGTGGTAGAAGCTAGGTGCAGCCTCGATGTTTGTTCAGAGAGAAAAGAGTCTGTAATTGAACATGAAGTGACCTGCTTTATTTGAGGGAGGAGCTACTTGAGCCTTGGTTTTCCTCTGCATCACTGTGGGAAACGATTATGAGACTAGGATGTAGTGTATGACAATGTATGCTCATCTCTTTAATGTTTCAGAAACTGCCCCGTCGCATCATGCTCCTGTTGTCTTTACTCAGAGACACATCCTTATTTTTCCTTCAGATTTTTACCTTTTTCATCCACCTCTCTTCAGCAACACAAAATAAAGACACTGCTCTCCCTCAACCCTAGTTCTGATCACCAGGCTCTCTCTCAAATGGATTCACTGGCAACAGTTTTAACGCTACAACAGCCTGATGCCAGAGCATGCTATTTTATTCACACTAATGAGCCTCGAGATCACTCTTCCTTCATAAACTTGATGCATTTTTAACTGAGACCAGTCCTAAAACCACATAGGACCATGCCCTGCAACTAACAATAACACAGTACTTAACTAAAAGATATCACATCTGAAGACAAAACACATTGCATACACATCATACAATTCAATCCTTGTGTTAGATGTTGTTGCAGTTTGGAGACATCAATAATCTTTCATTGCTTTTTTCTGTGATACTAAAGACCTATTGTACATACTCATCTGTGATTGGCCAATATTTCATAGGACACACAAACCTGACAGAGATTATGACAAAGATTAGAGACAGCTACCTCGCCACTGTTTGACCTTCTAAGTGGAACATATTTTGAATTGGAATACAGTCACTTGTTGGCTTCATTGAAAGCTGTGCATTTAAAGATTATCTTTCTTTTATGACTTTTAACTGTTTAATGTAAACCGTTATACCACTTTACTGGTGACAATGCAAAGACTGTCCATAGCGACTTCCATAAGGCACTAATCCCTTTAATTTGTTTAATGCAATACAATAGTCATGCTTGTGTGTGTCTGTTCAGTGATATTTATATCGGCGGAACGCAATGCGTTCGGCGATATTATGGTTTCATGTCCGTCCGCGTCCGCGTCCGCAGATTGGCCGTGTGACCGCGATAACTCAAAAACGAAATGCCGGATC
>JAVQKG010313561.1:0-11103 GCA_036025885.1 Hypseleotris bucephala | reverse complement strand
TTTGAGATTAGCATGAAGAGACAGAAATATGTCCTTTAAAAATGTGTACAAGTGGACTTTCAAGTGGCTCGATATACTTGGATGTTTCTTTTGAATTCCCACTTTGCATTTTGTAAAATGAAAATAAATAAACCTAATTGCACATGTATCAAGCTATTTTTCTGCACAGCATATCCAGAAACATTTGTATGGTACTGGATGAATGAGAAAAGCATTCAAATATTGTGGTAAAGACATGCATTAAATTTTATACATGTAAGTGTAAATTAAAGTGATTGATACACTGAAAAATACATTATGGATCGACTTACTACAGTTACTGCAATTTCAGTCACACTACTGACAACATTCACCAGAAATTAGGTGTTTTCAAGGTTGCTCTGAAGATTGGCAATCACAAATCAATCCATTTAATTACTGAGCTGAACATAACCCTACATTTAAGTTTAGTTCAATTAAGAGGAATGTTTCAATTATTTTCTTTTATTTTACTGAACTGAAAATTGGAACAGGACCCCCTTAGATAAAATATTTTGGAGGACAAGTACAAGATATGAAAACCCAACATGTCTCCTAAAGTTATAAAACAAAAAATTTTACTTAAACTATGACTGTTGTACTACAATATTATGACAAATTGTTTGAAAAATAAAAGTTGTATTTGTGGGAAAGAAACAGCAGTTTTTAGTGCCTGGTGAAAACACTCCACTCTCTCATTTGCACTGTCTAATGATGGTCTGCATATCTCTGCTTTGTTCCCCTTTGCTCTACACATGCATTGACCAAACCTTACTCAGGCTGAGAACGACCGAAATGAGTAAAAGTATGTAGTATTTTGAAGGACTAGATATATATTGATATTATACATATAAGAAAGTTTGTATACTGCCTTCAGCCTTAATCACTGTCTTCTGACATATGACCATTGATTAGCAATAATTTACTATCAACCAAATTGTGTTTTTTGGCTGCTATTACAAAAAAAAACTATTTTTTTTGTTTTATTGCAGACAAAAATGAACTGAACAGTGGCACAGTTTCTTACTACGTTGGATGCAGGTCAAATGCTTAAATGGCAGTACAGTTGAACCAAAAACTGGACAGGTGGTTATTCTTGCACATGTCCCAGTATTGCTTTGGAGTTGTCCCCCAGTAAGGTCTTTCTTTTATGAAAAACCAAAGCAGGGAATGTTCAAGAGGATCGAGGACATGACAGCTGGAAAACCATAGAGGATGTCATGTTCCTCAAAATAACAAGGCGCAGAGACCCTGTAATCACCTGCATTTAAAACACTAGAGCAGCTATGGCAGAAGAACATACCCCAGTCCCAATGCCTAAGCCCCGCATGAGTTTGTTAAAGACTGGGGAATGTCACTTTTACAGGAGCAGCTTAAACTTTTCAAATATTCATGAGTGAAACATGTAAGTGCATGTTAGAAACCGAAAGTTTACGGATAAGGTTTGATACCACACACAACATGATAGCATTAGTGCAGTTGAGGCTGTTGTCACACCGCTGACACCATGTTCTCCTGAGTGTGAATGCAAAATGAACAGCCTAGTGAGAGCTATTCTGTCATTTAACTATGACTTAAAGAGATTTGTTCCTTTACACTGTATTATACTTTTCTTAGAAAATGCAAAACATGGTCAATTTTGTCCAAAACTATTTTATCTAAAACTTCATGTTAGTCCCTTTCCTCTGGGGTCACCACAGCAAATCATCTGACCTCTAGTAGTATTCAAATATTTAATGCCAGATGTCTTTCCTGATCCATAGCAATTTATTCAGGCTTGGCACTGACAATGTATACAACGACTTTTCACCAGTGGTTTGATTCCTAAAATAATTAATTTTTTTCATATAGGTGATCAAAGAATTGCTAAAACGTTTTACATCTAAATCTATTGATAACATATAAAATGGCCCAATCAGAAAAGGCTTTTAGTGGCAAGACTGACTTTCAGACGTGACACTGGTGGACACACAAACAATACAATGTTTTTACACCAGATGGTCTAATGGAAGTCCATCTTTTGATTAGATGCAGCTACTTCCTCCAAAACTATAAAAAAAATAAGATATCTCACTGAAAAGCCTGAAGTGTGACTATATTAGACTTTGACTTGAACATTCACACTAATGTATTGTCTTGTCATTTCCCTAATGGCCACCAAGGTTACTCCATGATGTATCCACCATTTTTAAAAACACAACTGCAGAAACTTCCTTGCAGCTAAGTTTACACATCTGTTAGCATCCAAGCATCTTATATTTACATAGCACATTATTCAACGAGTCATTTTATGTGTGGGTGCTATTGCGATTTGCTCAAAGGAAGGTCAACTATATTCAGAGGACAAATTTACCAGTAATTCCCAATGAAGTAAACAAGAAAGCAAACAAACAGAGGATGAATACACACATACATTTAAAAAAAAAAAAATTCTCGGTATGGCCTCAAGCGCCTCACCTGCCTCAAAGGTACCAGCAGGACATGTTTATTTAACTGACCTCAGACTCAATGTTGTTTTTGATGCTGTAGTTTGTGGCAGTTCCCAAAAGCTTGTGAAAATGTTTCAATTCTTTCCCACCTCGCTATAATTTACACAATATGGGTGACTGCATTTTGTTTTGTGTTGGCCATAATCATAATAATGATACAGCTGCCTCCAGGACGCACCGTCACAAGCCACATTTACTAAAATAATGCTTGATTGATTTTTTCCCCACTAAAGTCTGTGGTGTTTGAAAATACCAAGTGAGGACAAAGACTTCCATAGCAGGAGTGTCCAAACTTCTGTCCAAAAGGACTGGACTAACATTACCAAAAACTGTTTGAATAATGACATAGCAACTATAATTTCCTTGAAGTGCAACAAGTCAAAAAACAGAATCCCTCATAAACCAGTCACAACTAAATAATTCAGTGGAGAAGCAAGATATGTTGATCTTGTAGGCTCAAATGCAGTAATACCAAAATGGTGTGCAGAAAATTTGAACCAAAACACTGACTGGGTTTGTAATGTTACTACTTTTGGATGGCTAAAATGACAGGGAAATTGCCTCTTATGCAAATACTTTTATCGATAATACTCATACACCTCACATCATTTTTTATTAGCTACACCTCTCTACTAGCTTTCTAATGCAATTAAGTATAATGGAATTGCATTACACCGTAAGCTAGAATAAAGTCAGAAACTGCTGGTCTACTGTGACATTTTTCAAAGCTATGAGGTTTACATAGAAAGATCAACGTGCATTGTTGGTGCAATAGGTCAGTGGAAGAGGTTTGATGACCAGTTACCACCAAGCTTCTGAACACACAAGAAGCAGGTGGGCTATAAGAGCATGACCACCATGTGTGCTAATTTATAAGGAACAAGGTCTAACTATTAAAGTGACCAGTGAGTGTATGCACAGGCTCCATTCTTTCATGCCCAATGGCTATTACAAAAAGAACTATGCTCCTGCCCTTTTAGCACTAATTGATTTGTCCAAAATAACCTTTTATGATTTTATCAATACTTGTAAAACATTTAAAATCTTATTTGTACCGATGGAGTAGTAAAAACGCTCCACCTAGACCTTTCTCATTTGTTACACAAATCTCACCTTCTTCTCCTAATGTCACATTTGTCCTTTTAATTCTCACCCGGCCCCCAGTCCAGACTTTGAGCATGAATCATGTGCTACTGACTCAATTACATGTCACAGAAGAACCATTTTTCTTTTCTAATACAGTTATCGGGTTGTTGTGACATTTAGTTAACATGCTTTAGGCTTTATTCTATGTACCTAATATAGGCATTAGAGTTTACAATTAGGCTATATACTTATCAAATAATACAGGTTTTTAAGGATTCATTATCCCCGAAATGCATGCTTTAGTACAATCCTAAGCTTATGCTTTATAGTCCAAAACTTGATTGAAACTGATCTAAACTAGAATGCCAAGGTTCATTTTGCACAGCGACAGAAAATGGACACTTGTTTGACATTGGCGTTTGTCTTCTCCAAGTGATTAACCTCACAGTCATTTAAGTTCAATTTCGGCTTTGGATAACTTCCATCTCGATGATGAACAGTTCCTCTCCTAGCCCCGCCCCATGTGTGACTGTCAGCGCGAGCGCCCATTGGCCTCATGCCTGAGGTAACAAGCCCTCAGAAAATCCTCCAATATGTGCAGAGATGGGCGGTAGCTCTCTCCCATACAGCGGTTCAAGTACCTGAAGTTGAAACTCCTTCGCGCTATTCCGCCAGAGTAGCCTATGTGGAGGCTGCGCATGGGAGTCACCGCCTGAGCCATCCAGCTGACTCCGCGCACAAAGCAAACATTTTGACATTTTTTGGGATGTTTTGTGCCCTTTCCAAGATGTTGCTATATATACTTCTTCTATGCGTCTCAGTAACAGGTCTGGTCTTGTCTCAGGCGGACAGCTCGGGATTATTTTACGCGCTCAGATCTGAACTGTCAGAGGATGCCATACTCGTGGCCAACAACGGAATACGCGTGCCTTTCGGGAGATCCGTCTTTGTTGATCCCATTAACGACTTGGTGATCCAAACGCAGCCGGGGGACAGGTGCAGCATCACGGTGCTGGATAACGACCCGCTCTCACAGAGACCCGGGCACCTCTCTCCCAAAAAGTTTCCATGTGATTTTGGTCCTAACGACGTCACGTACTCCCACTACGGCTCCCGGAGTCCGTCCAAAGACAGAGTGAAACTGCAGCTCAGGTATGATGCTCAAACAGAAACCGTTATTATACCTTTTATGATGGAGGTCGAGGTGGTTTTCACGCAGCTAGAGTTACTCACCAAAAACATGCCGCTGACTGTCGACCACCTCAAAGGCATCAGTAATCCTATTGATAAGAAGACGCTCGAGTTTACTTACGACAGGGACTTGTACAAATGCGAGGTGACGTCTCTTTTAAGCGGCAGCGGGTTGCCCAGATATGGAAGTCTGCTAGACGGAGGCAAACTTTCCTCAATGATGGACTGTGATGAATTTACGCAAGCCGACATACGCTACCAGCACAGGTTTGACCGTAAATCCCCAAACAGAGATTACGTCCCTATGGTCGTGGAGTTGCATGACACAGAGGATAATTTAGTCAAACAGGAATACTTTCACTTAATGGTTCGTATTAAAGAGGGCGAGGAAAACACTCCGCCTAAACCAAGCTTTGTGTCAATGATGATGATGGAGGTGAGTCAGTTTGTCATGACGGCGCTCACGAGTGATATGCTGGCAGCTGAAGACGCAGAGTCCAATCCAGATGAGCTTATATTTAACATTACCTCCCCCCTGTCCTATGAGGAGGGGTACATTGTAAGCACTGATGATAGAAACCTGCCTATTACATCTTTTTACCAAAGAGACCTGCAAGATCTGAAAATAGCATACAAGCCTCCCTCCCTTGATTCAGACACAGAGAGGATCTTCCAGCTTGAGTTTGAAGTGGTAGACACAGAAGGGGCAATATCAGACCCCTTTGCATTCATGATTGTTGTAAAGCCTATGAATACACTCGCTCCTGTTGTAACCCACAACACAGGGCAGTTACTTTACGAGGGCCAGTCTAGACCTCTATTCACTGCTCATAACTTAGAAATAAGCGATGAAGACAACCTAGACACAGTCACTATCACAGTAATAGATGGCTTGAGGCACGGTGACCTTATGGTGCTGGGGTCAGACAGGAAGTTTTTTACACCTGCTGACCTCACGACCGGAGTGGTGATCTATCAACATGACGGCAGTGATACATATAGTGATAACATTGTATTTAAAATGACTGACGGGAAGCATGAAGTAGAATTCCTCTTCCCTATTACAATTGTCCCTACTGATGATGAGCCCCCTATTATAAATGCAAACACAGGTTTAGTGCTGTTTAAAAATCAGATGATGCCAATCTCCCCTCTCATGCTCAGTGCTGCGGACATAGACTCTGAAGACTCCACTATTAAATTTAGTATAGTTCCTCCTTTTTCCACAATCGGCACAGTGTTACTTAGGCAATCAGATGCTCCCGAAGACCCCTCCTCTTGGAAGTTCAACTCGGAGGATGAGATGTATGAGAAAGAGGTGAAAGAGTGGCTACAGAAAGATATCACAGATGGGAAGCTGTTTTATAAGCACGTAGGGCCGCACAATACAGAAACATTAATGGATCAGTTCATTTTTACAGTTCAGGACGATAACGATCCCCCAAACGAGTCAGGGGAGAGCGTGTTTTTAGTACGAGTTTTACCTATCGACGATGTCCCCCCCGAGCTCTTTCCCGGCACCACTTTACAGATGACAGTCCAAGAGTACAAGCTTACTCATTTCAGTAAAGAAGTTTTGCGTTACACTGATTTGGACTCTGAGGACCGTGACCTCAAATATACAATCACCCAGCCTCCAACGGACACTGATGAAAATAATCCCGTTTTGTTCGGTTCTTTAGTTCTGACAGACAGCCTGGGAACTGAAGTCAGCGAGTTCACACAAGCTCAGATTAATCACCACAAAATCTCCTATGGCCCTCCTGACTTGGAGCTGGGCATCACCGCTCATGTTGTGCAGTTTCGATATTTAGTTGAAGACACAGCCGGCAACACGGTCGAGGGCGCTTTTAGAATCTACCTCCAGCCTGTCAACAACAAACCGCCTCAAATCACCAACACCGGATTCACTGTGCTGGAACGTGGCATGCACATCATCACCATGGCAGAGCTTGACGCCACAGACCCTGACACAGAACATAAACAAATTACATTCACGCTCAGCCAGCTCCCAAAACACGGCCAAATTCAAGCAGCGTTTTCAGATCTCGCTGCAAAAGGGGTTTTTACACTTGACGATATTGCACAAGGGAAGATATCATACATTCATGGAGGGGAAGAGACGGTAGCGGATGATTTTCAGCTTGATGTTAGTGATGGGATTCATGTTGTCCCAGTGACTGTCAAAGTTGCAGTTAAGCCCATAGATGACGAAGTCCCCACTGTCAGCTTGCCTGCGGGAACAATCGGCTCTCATATGGATGTGCTGGAGAATGGAGCCACCGAAATCACTACTAATGTCATTCAAGGCCATGATGATGACACTGATGACCTACAGCTAACCTTTATAGTGGAAGACCCTCCTTCTATGGGTGAAATCCTGGTCAAAGGTGTCCCGGCTACTAGGTTTACCCAAGCTGACATTATTAACGGTGTTGTCGTATACGCCCATACAGGAGGTGAGATTGGGCTGTCCTCGCAACATGATGGTTTTAACTTGACTCTTACGGACATGTCTGAAGATTGGACAGTGGGAGGGAATAAGGTCAATGGAGTCCAAGTCCGCGTCACTGTCCTTCCTGTTGACAGCCAGCCTCCAGAAGTCGGAGTTGGAGAGCAGTTTAGTGTCATTGAAGGTGAAAAATATGCCATCGGCCCTCAGCATCTGAACGCTGATGATAATGACACACCGACAGATGATATCCTTTGCACTATCATTGTCCAACCCACTGCTGGCTACGTGGAGAATATTTCCCCAGCTCCAGGGTCAGAGAAGTCGAGGTCGGGCACAGCTATCAGTGCCTTCACAATCAGAGATATAAGAGAAGGCAATATTTACTATGTGCAGAGCATTCACAAAGGAGTGGAGCCAGTTGAAGATAGATTTACATTTATGTGTTCAGATGGTATTAACTTTTCTGAAGATCACTTTTTCCCAATTGTCATCATCCCCGCTAATGATGAAAAACCTGAAATTTATTTAAGAGAAATTGTTGTGATGGAAGGGATGAATATTGTAATTGACACTCCCCTTTTAAATGGCGCCGATGCTGATATCCCAACTCAAGAGCTGGTGTTTACCATTTCCAAACCCCCAAAACACGGCGCTATTTTGAACCAGCTCTCCACTGGCTCAGTTTTGGTGACTAATTTCACTTTAGAGCAGATTAGGGAGGCATCAAGCATTATTTATGAACACGATGACTCAGAAACAACAGAAGACAGTTTTGAAGTGGTTCTGACAGACGGAAAGTATTCAGTGCAGAAGACAGCTGTGGTTATGATTGTCTCAGTTGACGATGAAACCCCGCGAATGCAAATTAATGACGGACTGGAGGTGGAAATCGGAGAGATCAAAGAAATTAATAACAAAGTGCTGAAAGCCACTGATTTAGATTCAGACGACAGCTCACTCACGTACATTATCAGATTTGGGCCTGGTCAGGGGCTGCTGCAGAGACAAACGTCCTCCGGCTCTTTGGAGAATATCACAGTCGGTATGAATTTCACACAGGCCGATATCGACACTGGGCTGATAGTTTACACTCACAATGGACAGGAGGGCATCCGAGACTTGGTCAAATTTGATGTCACGGATGGAATGAACCCGCTAATTGACCGCTACTTTTACATCACCGTGGGCAGTATCGACATGGTGTTTCCCGATGTGGTCAGTAAAGGCGTGTCATTGAAAGAAGGAGGCAGAGTAACTTTAACCACGGATCTCCTAAGCACCACTGACCTCAACAGCCCCGATGAAAACCTTGTGTTCACTGTCACAAGAGCCCCAGTTAGAGGCCATTTAGAGTGCACTGATACTCCCGGGATGCCCATTGTGTCCTTCTCTCAGCTGCAGCTCGCCGGCAGCAAAATATACTACATCCACACTTCAGATGATGAGGTGAAAATGGACAGTTTTGAATTTGAAGTTACAGACGGCTACAATCCTATATTCCGAACGTTTAGGATATCCATAGTGGATGTCGATAATAAAAAACCCGTAGTGACCATAAGCACTTTATTAGTCACCGAAGGCCAGACTAAGCTCATAACACCTTTTGAGTTGACTGCTGAGGATCAAGACACACCAGAAAAGCTGTTAAAATTCACAGTAACTCAGCTGCCCATTCACGGTAAACTGCTTTACAACCAATCCACGCCCGTCATCAGCTTCACAAAACAGGACCTGAACGAAAACCTCATCAGCTATAGGCATGACGGAACCGAATCCTCAGAAGACTCTTTCTCGTTCGCAATCACAGACGGCACGCACACCGACTTTTATGTTTTCCCCGACACTGTTTTTGAGACAAGACGCCCGCAGACAATGAAAATCACAATAGTGGCGCTAGACAATGGGGTCCCGCAGATCATGGTCAATAAGGGTGCCCCGACTTTGAAGATACTGCCGACGGGTCATCTGGGATTTCCACTAAGTCCCAAAGTGCTCAGGGCGGAGGATCGAGACAGCAGCCCCACATCTCTGGTGTTTCACATCACAACGCAGCCCAGACACGGTTACATCATCCACCTGGGACAAGGAAACAACTCCATCAACACATTCAGCCAAGGTAAGATCAGACATCCAAAAACATATTTTATAGCACACAAAATACACACACAGTACACCACAGATTTATGAGTCAGTTTGTCAGAGTTAAAAATCACCAATTGTCATAGCTGAAGCAACACGTTGTAACGTTTCTGGTTAAGCACCCAATTGTGTGAAATAATAATAATAAAAAAATTACTTGCTGAAAATATATGGGCAAATCTCAGTACAAATAATGTACAATCACTGGCTATTTTATTAGGTATAGCTGTTAATCACCTTGTTAATCCAATCACAGTAGATAAATACATGACAACGCTTTATTATGTAGATATTAAATCTGATAAAGTGGCTAGTATTAGTAAGTCATTGCATAGTGTTGTATAGAGTATTTGCTGTACTGTGTATAATGAAAATGAGCTATTCCTCCCTTCCTTGAGAAACATCTGAAGAACTACATAATGATTTGAAGCTGATTCATTTTATGGAGAAAATGCTACAGAGTGCAGCCTTATATAAAACACTACATGGTATCCCCCTTCAAGGTTCCTGTTTTGTGTGAATAACTGCCTAATGTACTGTATATACACTAATTGGCCACTTCTTTATCAAGTAGACTTTGTGTAAGATAAGTGGTTTCTGGTCTATCAGCATAGTTTGCATTCAGAATATAGTCTTTTGTATATTTTATTTGCAATATTTTTTTAGTTGCAGTTCAAGCATCTCACTCTTGCTAATATGCCCTGATTTCTGGCATATCTGATCATCAAACTGCCACTCACTGGATATTTTGTGTTTTGGGATAATCATTCTTAAGGAAGTTAGAGCTTTCAAAATATTTAGACAATTTAGTTGCTGCTGTGTGAATGGCTGCACTTGGTCTACCAAATAAAATGGTCAGTGAGTATACATTGTATAGGGATCCCTAAGTATTTTACTTATTGGGCACGAAGAAGTAAAAGAAATATCTGGTATTTAATATAGTGCTTTTTATTGAAAAATCTCTAATATTCAAGCATGAATTTCTGCACAAATCAAAGGTGTGGGCCACAACAAGTTTAATCATTGTAATCAGTGTTCAGTTAATTGCAGTGTTGAGCTGAGGTCACATTGCCCAGCCCTAGGTTATTACCATTACAAATCTAACTCAATGCTATTGTGCAATTTTTCGTAAGACACAAAAAAATACACAAAGTTGTCAAAGTTTTTTTTTTTTAATTGATCACTTTTCTGTAAGTTTCTGATTATTCATTCACACTTCTTTGCCGAGATTTTAATTTATGGAGTAATAATTATTCGTTGGTGTGACAAGTGGTGGTGTGGGAGTCTCAATAGTTAATTTGTGAGCTTGATTTAGATGTGCCTTGCTCATCAAATCGTAATTAGCAGTCCAAAGTAGAGGCTGATGTTTTGCACAAATGTCTTGTAGACGGTTCGGAATGAATAATTTATTATTTCTCCATCTCCCGGGGAAATGTTCACATCTGATGCTCTCTACAGAGGTTTGTTAAATGAAGCATGACACTGAGCTGGGGATCATGTGCAAAAGGTCAGTGCAGAGCCATTTTAAGCGACAGGTTGACATTTTGCAAATTCTGAGCTCTGACCATGTCACTTCTTTATTCATTAATTACATTTGGTGCAGTATTAACAGCTGTGATATGGTAATAAAAGGTTGTATTGTGATATAAAGCTATGATGATCTGCTTAGGTGGAAACATCGTTGAATCATACGACAGTACATTTATTTATGCTCTGCTTTCACCA
>JAVQKG010313424.1:0-10323 GCA_036025885.1 Hypseleotris bucephala | reverse complement strand
ACCATTAACTGTACAATTCAACAAGTTAACCTTCAGTTTAGACTCCAAATCACAGTGTTTTTCTCAACATATTGTTACCTCCGTTAAGCAGGTGATGTTTTTGGTAGCATGCATCCATCTGTAAGCGACTTTACTGGAAAACTACTGCACAGATTTGGATGATATTTTCAGGGAAAGTCAAGAATGACACAACAGTTGCCTTGGTGGAAGTGCTTTCTATGTGTCAGTTGTATTGGCTTTGTACAACTTTGGTTGACATTGACTAGTTATCAAAATGCATTCATCATTTATTTATCTTCTTTAATCTTTTTCCTTTTAGGGGTCATTGGACTGGAGTCTTTCCTGTTAGCCATGGACCTTAGGTAAACAGATAGTCGCAGGTCTGACGCACAGACAACCATTTACATTTAACATTCAGTCACTCACTGGGAGCAATTTCTAGACACTTTCAATGAAAGTTTTACGAGGTAACCGTTTGAACTAATAGGTGAATTTAAATTGTATTTTTATGGCAATTGATTTTCTTGGATTTTTTAAAAGAAGGGTTAACTAGTCACATTTTACAGTGCACATTTATTTCCACATACCCCTCTGTGCATGTAGTGTTTACAGTAAGAGTCCTCATTTGAATATGTACTTTCAAAAAAAACTTTGCGTTTGAATATCATTTTGAAACTCTTTCTCACCCAGAGCTCCCGACTCATGATACGACTGTCAGTTTATATTCACTAATGATGGCCAGAAGCGGTACAACCTCCTCTACTGTCATCAAACTGAATAAAAGATCAAAATTTGATTCTCCTTCTTCCAAAGCTTTAGAACTCAGACAAATTAACTATAAGCAACAGTCTTCAGAAGAGAGTGGTACAGACTCTTAACAGGTTCTGTATTTCATCACAGTGCATTTTGATATAATCCTTTGCCTGATCTTGTATAAATAAACATTGCTCTCATCTGTTGCTGCTCACACAATCAGCACTGCTCTGTTTTGTCCCAGACACACAATAGTTCCCTCCATCTTTCTTTTTTTTCCAAAGTTCAGTTTTGTCTTGCTCTAAAAGTGGTAGGATACAGATAAAATAGATATACAGTAAGTCAGTGTTCCCCATATAATCAGAGGCAGTGTTTTTCTCTCACTGTAAATTGTTCTTCCAACAAATTCGAATCAAATGTTAAAGTTCAGAATAACTTAGTTTACCACATACTTACTTTACCAATACAAATATATTATCTATAAATAATTAAATGAAGGCAGTGTTAATAAATTAGGCCACTTTCCCCCTTCGACTCAATGTAATTTTTTTGGGAAACTGTGTAAGTGCTAAAAAGAGTACTGAAAAGGTCTATTTGTTGTGTTCTTGTAATTGAAGCAAGGTCATTCTATCTTAAGTAAAGAGCTTTAAAATGTAATGTTGATACAGTGTCAACATTGAATTCAGAGAACACAATGCCAAAGACCAGCAGGGACTGAAAAAGAAGTACTCTATGACAGTAAACAATGCCATCTTTATAGGTTTCTGCAGAAATTGTACAGTAGTGAATGAATACCTAACAGTTTAAATTGAAAATAGTGGAGTTTGTTTCAGATCTAAACAGTGGCCCTCATCAGCATGTGGGTCAGTAGTTTCTGCAACTGAGAGATGACACAAAACATAAAAACAAAGACATGGATGGCTTTACTTCTTGTATATTTTTCTGACAATTTCTTTTACACTACATTCATTCAAATGACAAAATTAGTTGCCGTTAAACAACAGATTTCAATGCAAAGGCCTAAAAGTGTCCAGTTACATTTTCCTTATGCCTAGAATAAGTTGCTATGTAGCTACAAATAATTTTATTGTAATAAGTAGGTTGTTTGAGATATTTACACCTCTGGCTTTATGCTGCACAAGGAAATATGGTTGTCACAAATTCATTTACATTTGACAGCAGTGTGTACCTAAAAACAAAAGGCATCGGTTGTCTTACCTGTCCACCTGCTCATGTAGTGCCCCAGCTCAGTTCTGCTCTCACTTGTCATGTCAGCATTTTGAAATGTTGCCTTGTTGGTAATAATAGTGAAATATTGTTTGACCGAGGCGTGCTGTGTGGCTGTTTCCCTGAACCTGAAGTTAATGGGTAACTCTGTAACTAAGGTGTGCTCTCGCCTGGCTGCTGTTCCTCTTTTCTGACCAATGGTAGCACAGACTGGGGCAATGCAGGTCAAACCAGGAAGAGCTTAAAATATGACCATGTATATTTGATATGAGCAGGTGAAGCAACCAGTCTGACCAGTCATAGATCTATATAGTGTAAACACCCACCTACTGGCCACTATATTAGGAATATCTGTTCAGTTGCTAATAAAAACAGATAGCTAATCTGTCAATCGAATTGTCAAAAAGTACTAGATTGAGATGATAAAAGTGACAACACAGTGGTGCAGTGATTAGCGCTGTCACCTCAGATTCCAGGTACAAGTCCTGGATTCTGTCTGGAGTTGGCATGTGTCTCCCTGTGTTTGGGTGGGTTTCCCCCAGGTACTCCAGTTTCCCCCATCATCCTAAATCATGCACATTACCCTCCAGCTAGCTCCTGACCAAGATCCTGGCTGGAGGTGGGTCCCGCTTATTGCACTGCAGCTGCCCACTGCTTCTGACAGGTTGCCCCAGCGGCATTTAGAGATGGGTCAGATGCAAGGGCATTTTTCCTTATGGGGGCAATAAAGTATTATAGTTTAATTTTAAGTAATTCTCATTACAACCCTAGTCTGCAGATAACTATCGATTTGGGGTCACTTTATTGGGTACAGAGCCTTCTTGAGCTGTGTAGACTATGGCTGCTTTATTCATCGTGCTCTTTCATCCCGTTTCCATGTGATCGGAAAACAGAAGTTGGTGGTGACAAGGATTTATGTTTACTTAAGACGTCCAGCCTGAGCAGACCTCTGCAGGCTCTGAAAGGAAAAGCCCAGTGACCCTGAAAACAATAGGGTTACTTCCTGAGTACTCAGCAGAGCATTCGGCATCTTTACAAGTCTGTCCTGGCCTCGTACTCCTCCTCCCTCTATCCCTCTGTGGGACGGGTGGATTCAGGATGACTTAGATGTCTCGGGGCGGACTGTAGGGATAGGGATGGGACAGTGTTCAGGACATTAAAAATTACAGCAAGTCAGCAACAAATAAAAGAGATACGGGTTATTCCTCCTCATTATCAACCAACAAGGTTAAAAATAGATTAAAAGTACCATGGTTGACTGGTATGAATAATATATCAAATACAATTATGTAATCTACACAATATTAAGCTATAAAATCAATAGTAGCCTCTTATAATATATGAATTAATCACCACCAAATAGTCCATTTTCTTCTGTTTGTCTGTTAGCAGTTTGATGCAAAAACTACTGAACAGATCGGACACAACTACTCAAAAAATAAAAAATGATCTGTGGAAATTAGCTGCCTTGGCAGAGGTCTGAGCTCTCCGAGTGCTTTTCTAGTTGGAGCCACTGTCATTATAGATCTATAGCACTATTGTTTGAGGGCTTACAGTTTTCTTATAAGTCAACAAATTCAGCAAAATAAAGTCAGCGTCATTAGCTGCATCTTTCAGGGGCTTTCCCTCTTTTGCTGCTGCTGTCCCGGGATGTTTACTGTGTGTCCTCTCTGTGCAGAGGTGGGGGGCTCAGGTTGTGGCACTTTCTGAAGGAAGATGGGAAGGCCGTGGAAAGTCCTTTTAAGTGTCTGAGGAAATAACAACACGTGCTGCACTGTATATAACAATGGTTGAGGAAGGACAGTTACAATAACACATTTGTAAATGACCAAGGCGACAAGGAGAGACAATGTCCAAAATCGCAGCTGGCCTTATTAGCTTCTACATTAATTATTTTTCACAAGGTGATAGCTGCACCTTTTGCTTATCCATGTGTGGTCTGCATCTGGATATTTGAGAGGCCCACTCTGCACTCTGAACATGTGTTTTCCATCTAAAGTACTGTAAATTAATCTATCTGCTCAGTGTGTTTAAATTTTCACTTTTATTCTGTAATTGTTTGAGTAAAAATTTAATGAACTGAATGGCTTTAGACTGTGTCTTCTTCGACCCCAGATCTTGTAGACTGTGGTGGGTGACCCAGTTTCTCTGCAAGGTTTGGTGAAGTTTCATCTAGTTTTATTGTGTATATGAGTTTCCTGGCTTAAGTACACAGTGGTCTAACATTACGAACCATAGCAGCTAACACGCACATGCATACAATATTTGTTTGATTTGTGTCTCTGCCACTTTCTCCAGGTGGATATTATTTCTTTAAAAAAAACATTGGGATTTCAGTCTAGTTGTTGATCTCTTCTTCAATTCACATGCAACAAAATTAAAATACATCTACAACTTCATAAAGTCCATGTACGGTATATGCAGTAATGCGAAATCTGCCAGAATAGAGCAACTGTCTCAATACAAAGTGCAGTGGTAAATCATTTCTCAAAAGGGGCATGATTTTTCTTAATAATTCATCTTAATTGTTTGTTAATCATTACATAATATTTATTTCCTTGTCTGTGAACATATTCCTATCAATATAATGGCTACAGTCCCACATAGCTGCAACTAATCACATGTAAATAGTCGACCTTCTAACCCCACAAAACATCCAACCACACATTTTTCTTCTCCCTGTGTACTGATAATAGTAATGCGAACAGGCAGATTATTGGATGATTTGTAATCTGACATCAATCATCTGGAAGGGAAATGCAGCAGGTGTCCAGTGAAGCAACATGATTTATTCGAGGGTGTGGACCAACCATGATGAGAAAATATGTGTGGATTCATGGCATCAATTACAAGTGGATCTTCCTAACGCAATATTAACCATGTTGCCAGAAAGTTTCGATATATAGGTTAAAGAGTTTGAACTTTTTTTTCACTTTACACACAGCTCTTAAACTAAATTGAATATTGTATTTAGCCAACATTCGACACAAAACGACACAGAATAAACTACTTCTTAATGGAATTAGACAGATTAGTAAGTGTGTGATGGTCAGTAGATGCATAAAGCCACTAGGAAAGATCTGATTTCTAGTAATGTGGCAGAGCTCTTTTTGATAGAATCAGGTTGGAGTTGAAGGTTTTAGACCCACCTGTTTGGGAAAATAAATGATCCCGATACTTGAACTATTATATTCAGAATTTGTTTTGTATTAACTAAAAGAGCTTAAATATTTTGAGTTGCATCATATGTAACACAATCTGCATTTAGTCAGGCCTGTGTGCTGGATGTTTTAACCTGACTTCCTTTGCACTGCGGCTCTATGGGCTACATACATACAAAGATCCGAGGCAAACAGAGATCATATGTGCCCAGGACCCTCAGCCTCTCTCTCCCTCTCTACTCACCCCTCTCCTTCCTCCCCCCTCCCCTCTCTCCCTCCTCTCCCTCCTCTCTCCCCTCTCTCCCCCCACTCTCTCCCTCCTCTAACCCCCCCTCTCTCCCTCTCATCCACAGGCCTTTTCCTGCCTCTGGACTCAGTCCTACCCTGGCGCTCCTTCCACTTCCTCCACTCACATATCAGGCTCCCACAGCAGTACCTCTTCCTGGAGCGGGCTAAGGCTGTGTGCACACTGAGGACTGGCCACAACAGCTCATCCATCTCTCTCACCCGCTGCATATTTCAACTCTTATTTATATTTTGCTACTGCTCTGACTCTCTCAAAGGTTTCGAGGCTCTGTGAATTCTTTTAACATTTTAAATCTAATTTTTTTATGCCTTTCAGCACCACAGTCCCAGGGTGTTATACAGCTTCCTTTATAAAACGCCCGTAATACTCCAGAACATGTTGACTGAGTTTAGTGCCACTCCCTTTCCTTGATATCTGTCTTACAAAGAGATAATCTATTTATGTAATTAGTTTGAAGCAAAGCCAGTTCTCATTATGAAGAGACAGTAGCTCAACACACATTTAGGCTAAATATAAGATTTATGATTAAACTAATTCTCCTGACATGTCTATGAGGCTATATTCTCCAGAGTATTGTATTGTCATTTTACACTTAATAAGGAAAATAAGGAAACATTAGCTTCATATATTTCTAACCATTGTCTTGTCCTACAGAGGGCAGTGGGGAAAAAAACTACTATTCTACATTGTTTTCCTAATTTCAACTTACTGTATATGTTTCCAAAAGTAACTGAAAGGTTTTTCAGTAATTTTAAGTCTCCAATGTATGTTTATAGGAACTCATATTCGTATATTTGATGTAACACTTTAAAATGATTGGATTAACGTCACAAAAAACTTCACTTCCTTTGTTTTGGAAAAGAAACATTTCAGATTTTCAATAGCAACATTGAGACAATATTAGTCAAATCCTTCTCAGTCATCTATCATTCATTTTTCCCTAATACTGTATATCTCTGACTATATCCTCTATGGAACCACATCATTATTCCTATAGGCCCACCTCAGGACATTGTTATGAGAAGGGTTTCCGATTCTAAGCCTTTCCAAAACACAGTTAATGAGGTGCATGTCTGGCCCGGTACAGTACTGAATCTACCTGTCTGGGGTCACCAGTGGGAATTAAACAAACTTCCTACATTTGGGAGAGTTTGTTTGGGATAAGCCGAGGGGTCATACTGTAGTGCATCTGGTGATAGACCCATGTCACCCAGCGCCCCTGTCCCAGCACCCACGGGCCCCTAGTTATGAAAGGGTCACTCAAGAGATTAGATCCTAACAATATTTTCTTTCCAATGCGGAACACATGGACAGACAGGAAGAGACTGAGAATATGCGGTTACTCTGGAATTACCATGTCTTAATTGATATAAATGTTTTACAGCAAAGCAACCAAGATAGCATGTTTTACTTTGGTTTGAAATCAAATTTTAGTAGATTTCTTCTGTATCTAAAGAAATATTATTAACACCAACTTTATTTACCTTACCATATAGCTTCAGCAAATACATAAGTACCGAAATTCTCACCTTCCTATTTAAACATCAAGAAAAATAATGTAGTCTCAATACACTGGCCACTTTATTAGGTACACCTTTGCACTAGCTCATGTAATGATAATATGAGAGCATCTGTATTCAGACATCAACTGAATGCATATAGGCAGAGACTTGTACAAGAAAACCTGCTAAAATTCAAACTATACATCAGAAATACAGAAAATTATGTAAAGTCAGTTGTTGGGAAAGAAATTCGAATGGCCACTTTATGATGAAAAAGGTCTATCTAATAAATTGACCAGTGTGTGTATAGCTGCTATTAAACATTACACTGTATTGTTGTTCTGGTATTAGTTAGTTTTTACAGGATATATTACACTTTCTCCACTTTATAGTCCTCAAGTGCTGTCAATATTTCTTAGTTTTGAATACATGCCATATTGAACACTATAAAAGAGCAGCACTCAGCTCCTTGCATGTGTCTTATCAGCTGCACATCCTCCTGCTCAAGCTGACTTTGGACTACTACATCCTCATTTGTCAAAAGAACTTATGTTTTTACAGCTTTCAATCCAGTTTCTACATATAGAGTGAGTGGAAAAGTGAGAGGAAATATGCAGTTTATGTTGCAGGAAATGACAGGTGACTAAGTCTGAGAAGCATTGTCCGTTTTGTCCTAGATTTCACCCAACTCTCTTTTTCATGTTTTGTCTAAAAACAAATAGAAGCCCCAGGAGAGTACACAGACACTGACCCTATCTCGCAATGGAATAGTAAGGCCTGCACTAATCAAGAATCTACTAGCCTTGTTGAATTGTTGGTTAAGTTAGTTATCCTTGTGATGTTTTTTATCCGCTTTGGATGCCTTTACTGATGCAACTACAGAAGAAAAAAAACGTATTTAGAAAGGCTGATTTTAGTAATACAAAACTCAATTTATGCTTCCAAAATTGTACTCTATAACATGCAAAGGAGCAATGCATGCAGTAATATTTTGCTATGCAATCATGTGCCTGCAGAAATAATATTGGAACACTTTATCTATTGGGATATCCGACTCTGCATTAGAAGCGTTTTAAATAAAGCTGATATTATCTAAAACTCTCACTCAACTTTGTAAACATACCTCCTTAATGGGTCCTTTAATGTGTTTTCAGAAAAGTAAACAATGGCATTATCTTGGTACTGTTTAATATTGTATCACTATCACAAGGCAGGTTTAGACGGAGGTCATGTGTTTATTTAATAAACTTGTGTTCCTAAAATTGTGTCACGTGGTCCACTAAAGACATCCAAGCTCTGTATTGGTACTGATAGGATTTTGTAGAAATAGCTATGCATTATAGCTGGTTTAGCCCTGATTTTGACCTAGGTTAGTCTTGGTTTAGTCCAAGTTTACACCAGTTTTAGTAATTTACCCCTGGTTTAGAGCAGACTCCTGATACTGGCCTGGTTAGTCCCAACACTCAAAAAAAAATGTTACTTGTAAATCATGTAAACACCAATATTTGTAGAGGTGGTCCTTGGTGGTGTGAGAATTCTGAACCACATGCTTAAGACATGCTCTAGAGGTAGGCTCCCAGGCTCAACAGGATCATTGCATATGGAGCCAGGCCAGTCTTCCTCTGGACAATGAGGGGAAATGGGAATTTAATACAAACTTTCTCACAAAGTCTCAAGACCTCCCCCCGCTTGGTTGGTCCGGTCTGACTTCCACACAAGCTCAGGGTGGCCATCAGCACCTCCTTCACTAAAACCACAACAAAATGTCAGAAACCACTAAAACACCCCAGGAGCATGCAGTGGGACATGTACCACTTGACACAATTTAGATGGCATTTCCTAATCCTAACAGTGCCCCAGCTCACTACAATGCTTGGGTTTCTAGATAATATATCACATAGGAACTTTATTTAATCATGTGTACCTTTTATAAATCATGTAATCTAAGAACAAGAAAGACCAACCTTACAACTATCATTTTTAATTGTCCTGACATTCCCAGAAATTTTTATCCAAATCAGTTTGAACAGTTTTTGAGTTAAGTTGATTACAGACAGATGGACACAACTGAAAACATTACCTCCTTGGTGAAGCTAATATTATATACTATTATATATTATAGCATTTTGGATATGTCTGTGTTTCCAACAAAGTTTTAGATACAGTATATGATCCATTGCATGCATGTACCCTTCCATTGCCTCGGATTGCAGGGCTTGATTTAAAGAGGCGGCTGGCAGTCGCATAATGAACCCAGTCCACAGTAATAATCGCAGTAGCACAACAAACACTAATGGACACAACACAATAGCTAATGTCTGAGCAGCACATTAAAGTCCTCCACCCTTAAGTCCACACAGACTTCCTTCATACACAAACAGACATACACTACACACAGCAGGCAGTGGCTCGTGTGCTGAGACACAATAATGCTGTATATGCTTTTACACCAACTCCCAAAGAAGCATTTATTGCAGACTTCTGGCTCCTGTCAGCTTAAACCTAAGACTGAGACAATAGAATGATTAGACAGCTATCATGAAGCAATTTTACTTTGCAAAAATTTTCAGGGATTAGCATGATAACATAAAATAAACAATTTAAATGTAAGATAAAATATAACCAGACATAAACTAGACCCACGCAAATGTATATTGGCGAAACGCCCCCACGAACATGATTCCATAATATCGCCGAACGCGTTTCACCGATATAAATATACAGTATTATATATATATATATATATATATATATATTTATATCGACGGAACGCAATGCGTTCGGCAATATTGTGGAATCATGTTCATCCGTATCCGCAGATTGGCCGTGTGAACGCGATAATTCAAAAACGAATTGCCGGATCACCGGATTGCAGATACTTAGATACAGTAAAGACGCCGAACTGGATATATTTGGGGATTTCTGGGATGAATATTAATTAAGTAATGAACTAATTAAGGATTAAATTTGAAAATGCAATAACTCAAGAGAGTTTTTGCCCCATTTTCTTCTAACTTTCTGAATAGTTACATATGATGAAGACGCTGAACTAGACTGAGGCTGGTACTTCTGCGATCAACTATAATTGATTAATTAACAAATTAATGATTTTGAGCATTTTTTTGGAGCCATTAATCCCAGTGAACGTTAACCAAATCTCTCCAAGTTTGGCACAGTGATGCGGGCAAGGGTCTATTTAATGGACATAAGCAAAGTATCACGGTCAAATAAAGAATGCCTCTATAGTGCCACCGTGTTGTTGATCCCTATGGGACTCTGGATACACTTACTTTGTCACAGAGCTATGAAACTTGGTACAGTGATTCTCCACATCGTGCTGAACATAAAATATTATTATGGCCCCGCCCTACGA
>JAVQKG010313411.1:0-10130 GCA_036025885.1 Hypseleotris bucephala | reverse complement strand
CTGTTGCCTTAGTTCAAAAAATGTACTCTTTCAAGTAGTGTGTACCTGGTACGCTATTAGTAAAAAGGCTCAGATATATTCTTTACTTATTGAGAAAGGGTACTTAAAGAACTATGATTTTTGAGATTGGATTGGAGGATTTTATCATTTCAACAATTTCAAAGTATGCTCACAAGAAAAAACTATCCATCAGATTCAATCAGTGTCTCCATAAACACTACAAATGACAGATTATGATTTTTTTTATTGATTTCCCACACCCATCACTACATTGACTGGCAATCAAAAGGGATTTCTGTCAAGTCTTAGATTTTAACCAACTTTAACCCCAGGGCTTCGGTGTGAGTGGTACAAGAGGACTTGTGTACATGGGACCCTCCTCCCTCTCCTCTTCCACAGCCCTGTCTGACTCCTGGTCCCATCCAGACACGGGTTAGACAGCGGTGTCTGATACCTACCTCCTCCCCCCAGCCCCTGGACCCTCTCTCCCCTCGGGACCCCTCCCACAGCAGCCACCAGCTGACCCCAATCAGGCACAGGCCCTGTCTATTGTCTGCAATGGGACAGAGGACTCAGACTGGGGTCATGGGGAGATCCAGCCTGTCTGGTCCCAACCCCCCAGTCATAACATACACCCTCTGCACTGCTCAGACTATATCACTATGTGGCAATATTAAAATGATTATTCAGTAGAGATGCACAAAATATGGCAAAATTATAGTTAGCGCAATATCAGCAGATGCAATATCAGTATTGCAAAAATCTAAATATATTGCAACAAACCCCACGCTGTCATACCTGACATCAAGGTGTATTTTGGTGAAACATCACCATACGTCTGCTCCAAATGTTATGGCACAAATGGCCACCGTAATCTCAGATTGTTTACATGATTTTGGAAGGGTCTATTTTTCTTTGTCATATTTTGTACACTTCTCTAAAACTACATCTGGAGTCCCATAAGGATCAAAAACATGGGTGGCGCTATTGAGGCATTCTTTATTTGACCTCTGTAATTTGCATATGTACACTAAATATACACTAGCTCAGACAATTTTTTGCGGTTGCCCACTGCTCCTGACAGGTTACCCAAGGGGCATCAGGGATTTGTCAAATTCACAGGACAAATTTTGTTTTGAAACATTTAGCTGGTAAATAAAGGAACTATTTCCATTTAATTAAACTTGCATCAAAATATCGCAATAATATCACTGGAGCAATATTAAACATGGTTAGTGAATAGCAAATGGTTTTCTCAAATCATGCAGCCCTATTATCCAGACTTAATCCATGAGTAAAGATATGCACTCTAGGGCTGCTAAATGTAACTCAAATGATCATTATTTTCAGAGTGTGCAGTGTCAATATTACAACGATTTCTTAAAAACCTTGTATGTGTTGCGATGTGCCAAGCTTTTGCAATATACTAGAAATATGGCACAATTTAGCTTTGAAATGGATTGTTTGTGGCATAAAAAATACAAATCTATTCACATGAGGATGTCTTTGGAAGTAGTAATATAGTGACAACTTATACAACACATACAAGGTAACTTTTTTACGTGAAAGAAATGGCCAGATGCCCCTTTACCAAATTGTTACAAAATATGAAATTGTAGGCTATTAGTCAATATTTCAGCTGTATTTGGGGATCAATACAAATTATGATTTATGGTGCCTAGATTGCAGAGTAAATAATGTGGAGGGCCTTTTTCAAAACATTCAAAAACATAAAAATGACATTTATATCGAATAGAAAATAAAAGATTTCCCGGAAATTCCTCGAAAAATTTCTTACAAGAAGCCTCAATACTTTGAGTTGTATGAGTCAGTCCATTTAGTCCTCCTTCAAACTTTCCCCCAAAACCTGAATATTTTTTGGCGCCAGTGTATCGATGCCATGAGGCCATGATGAAGTAAAGTAACACAATATATTTCACATATTGATATCTATGTCTGCCCAGTCCCTCCTTCTTCAGCCTCAGTCCTGTTTATGCAGGGTCCATTGGAGGTCCCAGATGTATCCGACGCCTGTTATGCAAAACGCCCTGGCTGGCCATTGTCTTGCTAACTGAGTTATCAAGCATCATCATCTAAATGAATCTGTCCTGTCTGCCTCTGTGGTGCACACACTTGGGGTAGACTTTTGTTTTCTGAAGCAACTGGCTTTATATAGCATCCTTTTTATGGGCCACATTTAGGGGTGTTTATAGATATCTTGCAAGACTTTTTAATCTCCCCGTATACTTGCAGTGGTGAAATGTGTCTATTAACTATAGGCTGTGCTCAGGGATTTATGCTTATTTTTTGAGTCTTGAACTTTCAAATTCTTCTAACATTTTTTTTGTAGAAATCTTGATCTTGAACATTTGCAATAAATATTATTACAGACTTAAGTCGTGTTGCACCACCTTGGTAATACATAGTAGTATACGTAGAATAATGGCTGCAATGTTTAGAAAAGAGTAAGACACACAGTCATGTTGTGGGGAAATTACCAATTTTAATCTAAAAAGTAGAATAGTTTTATTTAGATAAAGGCAAAATCAGACAAAAAACAGTTGCACCGTTCCGTTTTTTTATTGGATTATAGTTGCTGAGATAGGCTCACCTACGTAGGAAAGATAGAAAAACATAATGAAATGAACAACTGAATAGGGCATATATAAACCACATGGACAAGTTTAAAATGCTTTGAGGCAACATGTTCGGCACAGTGGAGTCTCTATGCCAAATGTGGGCTAGTTCTGTTGTACTATTGAAACACACTGGCAAACTTTGACTTTTTGTAGCTTCCATTACTGCCACAGTGTCAGGGGCAGTTCATGGTGGGCTCTGTCTGCAGCCTGAGCCGGGGCAGGCCTTGGGGAAGGTGATCCGCTGGGTTAATCTGGCCGACAGATGGGGCAGGCGGTGGGTTAGAGAGGGGTGGTAGCAGGGGCCTAGGTCTGTGACTGTGGTGGGACAGCTCTATGGGACGGGCCAAGCCGGATGCAGCTACTCTGACCTATATTAATAATTCACACAGGATCTCTATGGCGCACAGAGCAGGAGCAGCCCTCGTAATGATCATTAGCAACGTTAACCAGGAGCCACATTAGCTCCTAGCTCAAAGTCAAGCGTGAAGATCGGGGATGCTAATAAGTCCCTGTGTTTAGAAAAATAGAGTTTAAAAATACTTATGTTATGCAATATAAAGTGTAGAACCGTATGGTTAGTCCCTAAATATGACTATTAGGCTACATTTTATGTAATCAAATTTGGGTTTGCTAAGACAATCTATAATGCATTTATGTTTTTTTTCAACAGGCACTCATATAAATGTATTAGCACTGAGCACTATAAAAAAAAAATCATAAGCACAACACATCATAGTTTTGAAAAATACAATTTAGTTCATTTCGGACAGCCCTTTGTCTTTTTTTGGGTCTCTGATTAAAAAATAAATAAAAAAACCACTGTGTGCATAATGTTTAAAAATTGGTAAGTTGAGCGCAAATGGCCACTTAAACTCCCAGTCAAATGCTCTGAGTTGCCCTGCACGATACTTTTGTCTCTTCATCTCTCTCTCTCACTCAAATGCATTAATCTATTATTTCCATGACAACCGATCCAGGAAGAGCAGCAGTGAGTTACTTCAACACTTCAAGTTTGATAGCACTGATGAAAGGGTACACAATGTCCTCATATAAAACCTTAATTTAACCAGGTTTGGCCAAAACAAGCCTGGAGCATTTAGATTTGAGTGCACTGAGGTTAAAAATTAGTTTTGGGGAGAAAGATTGACTTAATAAATATGTCAATTTGAGAATGAAACTTTATGATGATAACTTTGTATGCAAGTCTATCCAGTTATAACTGTAACAAGTTTAGTTATTAACCAGACTTGACTTGAAATAACTTGCCCAAAAGCACTATTAACTGGATGGGTATATAACTGCCAACATGTTTAGTGGACAACCTGCTAGCACCCTGATTATTGCAGTATGTGACGATGTCAAGTGCTCATGTAAAGTTGCTATAAGTTATTACAACTTGGATATTGCACTGTACCTGGTTGTTGCTTGATACATCACACATTGTTCTTATACTTGGGCCAACACTGAAAACATTTTTTACGTTATTCTGTTATAAATGAAACATATTAGTGCTGATAGAACCATAATCTATTTTGGAGTGAAATCTGCAGTCCCATGGCTTGTGCACACATTAGCACACCACCAACATTAGTGCTGTCAAAAACATGCTTTGAGTTGATATACTAACATGCTGACCCATATAAAGCCTCCATTGGCCCACCTGTGTGTCCCAAGACTCCCACTTTCACCAATGGCTGCCTTAAATAATGTCCCCGTCCTAGCTGACAGTGAAAATGCACTACTTAAAACCGTAATGATTCCTTCCACAAACATGTTGTCCCCTACCAGCGGCTGCTCATTTACCGCAATTATGTTTTCTGTGAGACTAGAATCTTAATGCAATGACTTTATGAGTTTTTACTCCTCAGAAACTTCCCTCCCGAGATGAATTGCATCCTTGTGTTTGTCAGAGCAGTAGTAGGCGGGTGGCTGGTGGTGGGACCGCGTGCACTGTGGAGTCCCATTTCAATGACCAAATTGCTTTCCAACCCGAGTTAATATGTGACTGCATCGGATGTCTGCTCGTCTGGCTGAATGTCTACCAGGCCTTAACCCAGACAGACATGCCCCCTCAGCTGTTTCTGTAGCAAGGAGGATCACACTGCAGCCCTATAGCCCCATGTCCCAGAATCTATTACCACTGAGAGGTCTGATATACTATTTGAACCTCTTGAGACAGTAATTATTAAACAGATATTTCTATATTTCATCTAAAAAGTCTATCTTGGTTTCTTTTATGGTCTTGAAGTGGTAGTTGGGAATGCTGAGGGTTGGAACACCTTGAAAAGCCATGGAAAATCAAAGTTCTTCAATCTCTGGAGTCTCTGGTTAGTTTTGAAATACATAGATAGTTGAAGTAAAACATACATACATAGTGAAAATTGTCACTACTAATTTGTTTACTGATTTGCTCTACGTGTTAGTTACCCTAAACTTGCCACAGCCACATCCCTCAAATATTGGTGACTAAAAAGTGATGACGAACATGTGTGATTAAAAAAAACATAAGATTATTTTTACTGAACATAAATGAATAGTTTGGTAAAATGCAATTGGAAAATAAAAAATTATATTTCTTTCCAGCAACCAAACAACCCACATCAAAAGAGCGAAAACTCATCATGATCTTGACCTGACTTCTCTGTATTTAAAAAAAAATGAAAGCAAAGACACCCTAGTTATCATCACAGTGCTAAAAGATGATAATACCACATGTGTCTATTGGAGAGTGCGGCCTGTGCGTGGGTGTCGTTAAGTTCTTGATTTCTCTAGTTACACTCACGTCTTTGTATCGCTCCAAGAGTGCTTTAGCTTGAGTCAGGAGCTTCTTTTCATTCTGCAACATTCGCCTTGAGCTGAACTCCCCAAATGGTTCTTCTACAAAGACCGAAACAGAACAGAGAGGAGTCGGTGTGGGCGGGCCGAGGGAGTGCGAGGGAGAGACGTGACAACCGGGAACAGAAGAAGAGAGAAAAAAAAAGATTGTGTTTTGTCAACTCTGGGACATGCAGTTTCCTCAATGTAATAATATGCAGTTTGCGGCCAAAGTGTCATATGGCGACATTTGGTCTATGGTTGGACTTGTCTGCCAGTGCTATAGGGCAGAGTTTGTGCCAAAAGTGTCCAGACGAAGCCCACTTTCTTTTGAATTGGAGTTGGGTCAGCATTAGCTTCCAGTTTTTTTTTACTCTTTTGAATTGTAGGCTTAATGGAGCTTATGGAAAAGAATGCCCCAAGAAGATTTTTGAAATGTTATGGAAATGCTTCAGTCAATGTTTTAAGTTGGATATAAATTGTACTTTCCTTTTAATTTATAGTAGTTATATAGAAGATAGCACATGGTTCAAATAGCTTTACCAATGTCAGTTTTTGATTATTGTTTGATTCTTTGAAAAGTATACATAGGAAATTGCATGGAACACCAATAACATGGGCATTTACCATTTACCACAAGTGGCTCTATATGAGAAATATTAATATTAAAAACAGAGATCTTAGGTTGCACAACAATTTATGACAAATGCATTTTCTGACAGCTTATTTCTCTTAAATGTTTGGTATGCACATGGGATTTAATATCACTGGTAGCCAAAAACAATAAAAACAAGATCATAAAAATGTCCAGATTGGTTTTAGTTACCAAGTCAGCAAAAAATGGCTTGCAATTTGCTTGATGCTTCAACTTATATCATACTAAGATGCTTACCACATCAATATGGGGATCTGTAGATCAGCTATTGCAATGGAATGAGACAGTACAACCACCTTTAGAGCTCTATACACATGTACTGTATGTATTAATCTGCTTTTGAAATATTTCGCAACAGTCACAGACAGGTTTTAGTCCATATAATCTACATGACCTGGCTGTCTCAAAAACCTTCCTCTCATCTGAAAAACACACCCACACACTAAAGCAACAAGTTGTTTTTGAAATAAAAAGCTAACATTAGTGAGAAATTTAAAATTATTTAAGGGTAACCTCAGAAGTGCATATTTTATCTCACATTTTTTGGAGTTTAACATCTTAAACAAAGTAACCATAGTTGGACTTTTTGATACAATTGATTGAAAAAAATGAAAACGATTTCTGAAGGGGACAGAACCACAAACCTAAATTAGTGAACTTTGGGTGAACCATTTTATTAAACCAACAGTGCTTTGTGAGATACCTTTATTTGAACTTTCGTATAATTGTCTCTCTAGGTTTGCTGCATTTTGACCTTCCAAGGCCACTGTAGTTTTATTCTAACAATTTGATAAAATGTGACCACCTGAAGCTTCTGCTGTGTTGATCCTCTCAGGCTACCATAGCTTGTATTTTTGACCCATTGTGACATGAAACTTCTAAGTTGAACATTCAAAACTGCTTAAATGCAGGGTTTTGATACCTCTGCTTTGGAGTTTGAGTTTTGGTCCCCTTTGACTACTGTAAAGGTCTTTTGATGGTTTTTACCATGGCAGGCTCTGTTAATGACATTACAATTTGACTTTCTTGTGCAATTGTATTTAGTGTTTTGACCCTCTAAGGCTAAGGGTTTACTTTTTTACCTTCTTATGGTCTGCGTATTGATCCTCAAATTATAATGGGCATTCAGAACCTTAAATCCCCATGTAGCTTAGTTTTTGACCCTATGATGTTGCCATAGGTTCTATTATTACCACTCTTGATCTTGTAAATATTTGATTGAATTTCCCAAAAGATGTTAAGACGTTTTTTGCCTCAGTCTATACAAACTTATAATATCATGTATATCACCTGCCTTGCTTTTATTTTGACCTCTTTCTTCTCCTACTCTTTTTTTTTTTTGGTCGGCAGCTGTTGCTCGACACAAGTTCATGCTGCGGTCACAAGCTTAGTTCCAGCAAACGCAACATTTTGATAGGACTTCTTCCGTCTCTTTCCCTCTGAGAACTTACTTTATCTTGATTTCTTTCTTTTTTTTTGCAATAACGTTGCTTGCTTACACTTTCACTTGTCTTTATCTATCGTTTTTTTTTGTCTCCTCTCTTCCTTCCTCATGTCTGTCTGCCTCTTTACTGCTGCCTAATCCTAGCTGCCAGGCATTGCTCCATGGTTGTTAAGCATCTCAACCCAAAAAGAGAGTCGATAGGGTGGGGGCTGGAGGTGGGTGGTGTTGGTAGGAGAGGGCTGGGTGCTAGTCATCTGCCCAAAAAACCCATTGAGCGTGGTTGTCGTGCTCTGTTGGCTCAGCACAATGACACCACATGTGGAAGGTGCATGTTTACACCCCCTTGTCTACGGTCTGCAGTCAGAGAGAGGAGGCAGAGAGAAGGATAGTAGGAGTAGGATGAAGGTAGGAGACAGAGAGTAGGTGGGATAACTCACAATTCATAAAAAAGAAATGTGTTGGCTGAAGATTGAAGAGGCGGTGGGAGAGACTGTCAAAAAATAAAGAGATGGTAAGCAGTCAGACTTGCCATTTTTTGGGCTAGTTGGAATAAGCTCTGTTACAATTGCTGGAGTTGGTTAAGAAAGTGTGAAAGTTGTATTGTCATGGCCACACAGAAATATGCCCCATAAAAATGCACAACAGGTTAAACATTCTGGTTTAGCTTTTGTTGAAATGAAAAGTTGCAATGCTTAAACCCTGGTTCTAAAAAATCCGCTTATTAAAAAAGCCTATACTGTATAAAAAAAGGAATATTTGCCCCATACAATTGCTTGACCACAATTGAGGAAATGCTTTCTTGTGTCAAAAGTATACAAAAAGTGTCAGATATGGGTAAGAACTTTGATGGTGCTTTATGAAAAGAAAATATCTCATGTGACCTTTAGTATACTCTCTAAAATGCCATTGTGGAAGTTAGGTGTACTATGGCCCATCAAACTTAGACAGTGAAAGAGAAAAAGAATGAGAAGTGGACCCAAATGTGGAGACAGTTCTAAAAGGTTGATGGTTATGAGTCAGAGCAGAATAAAACAGAAGCATATGCTGCTGTTTGGAGCCATCTTCTCCCTAAATTCAAACCAGTTATGACGCTCACAAAGAAATAAAGAGAGTTATTACAAACAGACGGAGTGTAATTACGTTCCAAAAGAGTACATCGTTTATCATCTCAAGATGTTTTTGAGACAAACGGTGCTGTATTTTTATATCAGTTCTGCTGCATCTTTATTTAAAAGTAAGGCTCTCCTTTACAAGTTTATTTAGTGGTAGACCAGATGTGTTAGAATTTCAGTAGCTGCTAAAATTATATTTAGCTGTCTTCAAAAAGTATGTAAAGTTAAAGACACTAAGTTAGATTATTCCATTATATTTGATTTTTGCAATTTCTATGTTCTTGCGTGCATCAACAGTAGAAAAATACCGTAACTGTCTTAACTTTTTGCTATTATATCAGGTTTAGCATAGCATCAAAGGCATATGGATATTTATCTTTTGTTAGTTCATTTACAATGGAAGCAAGTTGACAAAAACACCACAAAAATTGTTTATTCATGCCTATTTAATTTTAGCTTCATCCAATAATGGAATTACAAATGACCCCCATCCAGTTCTACAGGTGTTTGCCTCGCGCTCTTGGCTCTCAGACATGTGTTGACTACCTTCCTGCTTTGCATAGCCTGCTTTTCATCTTTGTAAATGGACGCATTTGTCTGATACGGTGCTGGCACCAGACAACAAGCCATAGACAAATTTTGACAATTCGACATTGTGAAGCATTGGGCTATTATATGCACTTAAAAGCTAATGCGCCTGCAGCTTATTTTGTTGTACACAGTGAAACCAAAAAGAAACTACTCTAATCCGCAAAATACAATGATGTTTAGCCTGTTTTAAACTTTGTAGCTAAAGTTTTTGTATTTTAACATAATGACACAACTGGTCACAGTAAACAAAAATTGTAAGAATGAATGGCCCAGGCCTTGGCACTATCTAACACTTGGGTGAACCAGAGGGCAACTGTAAGCTGGGCATTATTGGCTAACATTAGTGGGCGACCTCTCTGTGCACTTGTGGGAGCATATCCCTGCAGCTAACTCCAAAATCTGGCACAAAGCCTAAAAATAAAAAATAAAATAAAATTGAAAACACTAACACAACTTCTACTGGAGCAAGTTATGAGTCTGCATAATTTTGTCCACACTGCATTTTTTTTTTCTAAAGACTTTTTGTTAAGTGAATTTGAACTTGGTAAACAGCTAATAGCAAAGGTGGGGAACACTGGTTAGGTGCGAATTCTGTCAGTACTTAATGCAGCACCATCAGCCCACTCAAAATGTTTGGCCCCTGTACAGAAGTTGCATTAAAATGAGTGTATGGGTAATCAGATAGTAGTGGTCAGTGTTAATTCCTAATACTACACATGCATTTGTAAGTGCCCGGAATGCTTTGGATTGCATTCTTGCCATTGTGTGAACAGCTATAGGTTTTGGATTGCATTCAATAAGCTACTCAGTGTGTGTCCTATAGAAAACAAAAAAAAACACTCTTTTTCTGTACTGAATAGATAACAAAATATATA
>JAVQKG010313360.1:0-11947 GCA_036025885.1 Hypseleotris bucephala | reverse complement strand
ACTTTCAGCTTTAGCCTCAGTATCTATTCAACACATTAACACACATTACAATATACAACATCACTTTCTCACACTATTAAAGTACATTTTCAGGCTTTTTCAAGACCAGTGACACCTTTAGATATACGGAAACTGTTTAAAGTGGGACATATTACAAACAAAATGTTAAACAATCAATCATACAACATAGGGGCAAGACAAAATATCCAACTACCAATATATCAAAATTTTGGTGATACTGTATCGATACGGTAAGCTGCTGTCTCGAAATGAAGCATTGTCTGTATATTTTACAACTAAAACCTGGCTGTACTTAAATTGTTACTTATTTTGAGAAAGTCATGTGCAATATATCAATTATTGCAATATCAATAATTAATATCGGATATTATCGCTATCATGAGACATCTATCGCGTATGGAAATGTGAGGTACCCTAAGGTTCCCAGCCCAAATGCAGCATGTTTACTTGTACTCACCTTTCTTCTCACTGCTGGATGTTTTCTCCTTGGTTGTTTTATTTTCTTCTTCGGATCTGCTTTTCTGTGCCAGTTTCTTAGTCTCTGTCTTACTCCCCTCTTTAGGCTGGCTTTTAACACTTTTATCCTTCTTTTCGGAGCTTGCTTTTTCCACAGATTTCTGTCTTTCCTTCTTACTGCCGGCATCTTTTGTATTTTTCTCTGCCCTCTCTCTTGATTCTCTTGGTTTCGAGTCAGCTTTATCTGATTTTTGAGGACTTTTTTCTATGGTTTTCTCTCGACTTTGGCTGCGTTTCTTCTCCTGGTTGTGACTGGTGGGTTGTTGATCTTGTTTTTTCTTGTTGAGATCTTGGCTGTTTTTTGTTTTTCTTTTTGGTGCTCGTTTTTTCACAGATTCATCTTCATAAGGTTTGGCCAAAGCACAACGCCTTAAAACAAAACAGTGAATACATTTGATTTAATACAAGGTTGGAGCCCTGGTTCCGTCTTGATTTAACCCCTGGTTCAAGTCTTGGTTTTACCATGGTTTAGACCTTTTATGGTCCTTGTTAAGAACTGGTTTTGCTCTGGCTGTCTCTTAGTTTAGCTTTGGTTTAGTCCCTGGCTTAGTTCTGATTTAGATACTGTATGTGGTTTTGTCTTGGTTTATTCCTGGTTCATACATGGTTTAGTCTACATTTAGTCCTGATTCAGACGTGATTTACCCTAGTTCAATACTGATCCTAAACCGTGCTCAAGTTCTGGTATAGTCCAGGTTCAGTATTGGTTTAGTCTTGGTCTAATCCTGATTTAGCTCTGCTTGAGTCCAGGTGTAGTCTTGGTTCAGACCTGGTGTAGTCCTAGTTCAGCCTTGATGTCCCCTGCTTTAATGCTGGTCTAGTCCCTGTCCAGTCTTGATGTAGTCTTGGTTTAGTCTAGTTTATAAACCATGGTTGTGTACTCACTGTAAAGTCCTGTATTCCTGGGAGAAGGACACAGTGATTTCGACTCCGTTCATTCTCAGTGGAGTGCTTGAATAGTACTCCACCAGTTTGTGAGCATCTGCTGCATTCTGCATTTCCACAAAGGCCTGCATCTATACAGAGAACATGAAACTAGTAAGCTGCGATTTATTGTACATTACATGTTCAGAAACTGCCAATATACTGTGTTTTTCCATACAACTATCTCACAGTAAATATTCAGAGAGTCCTGTCCTCAATTTGATGTAGTTTAGGCTAATTACATCTGTCAATGAGCTCATGTTTTTGGAATATGTTTGTTTGTCACAAAAACTACTCTCTCCAGGTGCTTTCTAGTTTAGACCTGGTTTATCCTGGTTTATGTTCATTTTTGTCCAAAGAAATGGTACTGGACACCATTGTGGAGGTGGTGAGATAGTTGGTGGAAAAGGTTTAAGAACCAATGCTCAAAAGACAACCATCAACATACTTTCTCTGGTAGAAACATGGAGTACAAAGGCGTCCCGAATCGCTTGATGATGCTGATCAGATCGTCCTGTCCTTCTTTACCAAAAGGCACCGGCTTGAAGAACACCACAAACGAACTCTGAAACACATATTTTTCATAAAGGTAAAAAACAAAAAAGCACATTTTGCCCATGTCAGGGAGATTAAGACCCTTGATATAAATGAAAACAAATACAGGTTTAAATCAGGACTAAAACAGTAAAATTATGTCAAAAACAAGTCCATTACCACAAACCTGTACCACTAGAAAGAGCACAAGTGCCACCACTGGCCCCTCCACCACTGTTTGAGAACCACGGACATAAGATTTAAGCTTGTGTTTACCTGTAGGAAGTTGAACGTGTTGGAGATGCTGAACTCTATCTCCTGGTCGTTGATTGTTGGAGGAGACTTGGTAAAACTCTCCACCATTTCCTGGGCCTGTTCCACTGAGCCCAGCTCTATGAAGCCCTGCACACAACAAACACAGCATTTTGGAAAGAAAGAACAAAATACTTTTTTGTCCTGATTCAGTCCAGGGTTGGAACTCTCTTTTGGCTTTTAATTGTTATATTTTCACAAATATATATTTGCAATATTTTATATGTTAACTAAAAGGTGTATATCAGATAAAAAAAAAGTTTTACCTGACATTGTTCTATGATGTAAAGTAAATCAGAAAATGTTAGAAAATAAAAAAGATGTTGCATTTTAAACATAATATCCGTTTTTAGCATTTATGGAAAAATGTTTGAGGGTTTAGATGTGTTTAGTTTCTGTTTAAGGCTAGGACAGATCAATGATAGATTCAATTCTAATAATGAACTGAATTCTTGGTCCCTCCATGTAATCTCACCAGTGAAGGGAACATAGCCACGTTCACTATCTCTCCATAGGGCTTAGTGAGTTTCCTCAAGTACGGCTCGTCCACGGATTGAGGAGGGAACTTCACACACACCACTTTCCCCTTAAACACAGTCAACAAAACAGAACAAAAACATTAAAGCTACTATTAGATTTAGAATGAAAGTTGTTAGTGTGGAGGGCAAAAAACATGATTTACCTTAGTCTTTACCGTGCTCTTGTTGTTTGTATTGAGAGTATCATTTGTCTTTCTTTGAGGCTTCTTCTTTACGACCAAATCCAAACGGCCATCCCAGCCAGAAAATCTGTACAAGTAAACAATTAAAGAATCAAGAGCTTAAGAGGACTATAGACCAAAAACAAAAGTGTTTTAGAAAACCCTGAAAGCCCACCTCCGTAATAGACTGAGTTGTCCTTCTGCATGTTGACTACCATTAACGTGCTGTGTCCAAGCCTAAAAGAATTAATGAAGGGACAACTGTAACAAATACTATATGCAACCCTTATAAATGTAATTCTATATTGTAGTTACAGCTGGAAGCAAACAAAGCTCTTGACAATAATAATAAGTACTGAAATACAACTAGGTTGCCCAATTTAAGAGGCTATCACAGAGTAGAGCATGCAACTTTCAAACCCTTTATTTTTCATTTTCCCACATATTTTCCAAAAAGAAGATATCAATATCAGTTGTGAACAAATACTGTGTCTAGTGCTTATAAATGTTTAAATGTAAACGTGAGAGAATAAACAAATATGATTTGGTCATGTCCCAAAAGCATTGAGAAGGAAGGAACACAAATTTCTATAAAATCTATATTTTTGCAACATTTTCAGTAGTTTTTTTTCCCAGCAATGTGTATATCAGCATTTTGTTCATTTTTATTTTAGGCCTAAATTAATTACTTAATTAATATTCATTGCAAAAGTACCTAAATCAATCCAGTTCAGCTTCTTTGTGATATCTAACTGTGTATAAAACCCATGATCTGGCAATTCGTTTTTGAGTTACTGCATTCACACGTCATTTCTCCAGATCCAGACGCGGACAAACGTGATTCCATAATATTGCCGGAATGTGTTTCACCAATAAAATTTAAATCATAAAAAAGGGGGGATCGAAATATAACTAAAGTAGAATTCCCACTGGACTGTTATCCTGGATCTTTTGAGGAAGTCCCTACCAGATGTTGTAAAGCCCATCCCTACCTGTTGTTTCTGTGAATGTCTTCTGTTACTTACATGTTCAAAGAGCACCGCAATGTCACACAAGGAGCAGGAGTATGGAAACTCAGAGGGCTTCATCCCATGGAAGTCTCTGGCCTCCTTTTCCGATGGCACAGCGGTAATGTTAGAAGGAGGAGGTAACTTTACGGTTCCCAACTTCGGTTCAGCTGATCTTCGATATCCCTTTTGGTCGAGAGCTCTAAAGCGTTGGGGTGGTTGTGCAATTCTTACGGGACGTTCTGGACTCTTACTTACAGCTGTTGTCCTGGTGCGGTGTCCATAATCCACCACAATACCAGCAGAAGAAGAACTGGCTGAGGAAGCGGCGGAGGGTTTGTAGTTTGTAGGAGGTGGGTTTGTAGTTCCTGAATACGAAGTCTGGGATTGGCCAGAGAATCTTGTCGAGCCTTGATACTGAGGCTGTGATTGGCCGGGAAGCTGCCTGTGTGCGGGGCCTTGAAAGGAAACAAATGAAGAGAAAGTCTGTTTTGCTGTGTTAACAAAACAAATGTGTTCGACCTGACTGGACTTACCACCAATCATTTGAACCAAGTGTAAAACTAAGACCAAAATTATTAGATTTTACCTGTTTACCTTCATTCTCCATGTCTAAACTGCTGCCACATTTGACCTTGATCTTCTTTAAATAATAAGTTTTAATACAACAAATGCAAGCACCACAAGTACATTTGACCCACAATTGCACATAGTCCAGGATTTCTGCCCCTAGCAAATTACTGATCATTTTCAAACCAAAAAGAAAAGAGAAAAAAAGAGCTGTCCAATATTTCTGTAATATGTATGATACTGGGAGGAGCAGCACACATGCATTGCGGCCTTCAAGAAGGACGTGTGTTTTCTTAGTAAATCCACCCGTGCGCCGGTTCTCCAGTTGATATCATTCAGTGATTCTATTAATCCAGTCTAATTCAAGGCTTGGTAGGGTGACACAAGAAATTGTGCACTGCTTCTTCTTGGATAAAAACCTGGAAGAACCAAACAGTCAGGAGAAACCACTTCTGATGGAGATATCCAGACCAGCAGAAACTGATCTGGCCTCACCTGTGTTGAGGTATCCAAGACTAAGGACAAAGACAATTGTAACTTACTGTTTTAGTGGTATACAGTTGATTTAGTGGTTAGTCTTCTTTGTTTTCGGTTTGTGTAAAAATTAAATCTTGCCATTGAGAACATGAAGACATCTTTCCATACATGGGCTTCATGGGTTCAGACATGAGGTAATGTTTTATGGAGGGTTCAGTTTGTGCTTGTTGTCCAATTATAGATATAATGCTGTATGTGAATAGAGACCAGTGTATTTACATGGGCGGGACATAATAAGGCTGATATAAATGTGATTCCACCATTGTGCGGGGTCTTCACTGAGGTTGCCTTTGTTCCTGACTTCCTGGTTGTTGAATAAATAAAAAAAATCATCTTGGCACTTTACCTGGTCTCCTCTCAGATCATTCTCACGAAGGCTATAGTAAATAACACCATGGGGTCTCAGCTCTCACATGTAGAGGACACTGCAGTTGAAGCTCCCATCACCAATAACATCAAGTGGTATATGTGCTCTTGACCAATCAGATCTCACCTGCAGAGCGGTGTCCGGCCAGTGTAGGTTAATCTTGATGTTATTAGTTGATAATAAGAACAACTTGCTTCTTGCATTTAACTGGAGATATCCTCTCTTTCAGCTGCAGTGGATTCAGACATAAGGCAAAAAATTCGATCTGTGCTTATAACCACTCACCTTTTATCTCGCTTAAATATTAGGATTTTGCATTGGACTGGCTGAAGACAAAGAACCTTGAGTTTAAAGCCAGAGAAAACTCAATCTGTTCTCACCTGTTAAATTGTATCCAGGTGGCTTGTTTTCATGGACTTCTTCTGGACAAGTCAGGTCAATAACAATCAGAATTGCTTTAGTGGTGCCCATCCTTGTAACCAATTACATCCTACCTGTGGAGCAGCTCAAGGCTTGATGTTTCATTTTTTTTCCAAATGGCATTTATGTTGTTGTATGTCCATTTCAAGATTGTTTGTTTGTCATATGCAGGTTCAACACAAGGTCAATGAAATTCTGTGAAGTGTGAATATCTTGGGACAAAATCTGACTTTGATCACTACTATTACATTATTGCATTTTCAAGGATAGATTATTCAGTTACAAGTACTATTTGTATTTATTTAGTTTAGTCAGTGACCACCCTTGCCAGAGAGTTTCCTACTAAAAAGCTGTCAGATCATTCAAATTTCTCTATCTGCATGTAGTAGTAAAAAACCTAGACACTTTGGACCAAGGAAAATGTCATCTGGCCAGTACAGTAGTTGCAACATGTCACAGTTACGGTACATACATTTATATATATACTTCTTTGCTTCCTTATTTATCAAAACTCACCTGTTGGCTGGTATCCTGGTTTACTTGGGTGCATATCCTTCTTGCTGCCCTTTATTTGGCTAAGAACGTGAGGCAGAGACTTTACAGTGAGCATGTCTTCAGGAAGCTCTGCTAGGAGGGACAGGTCACTGGGGTCTAAACCACAGCTGTTGAGTACACTCAGAACACCGTCCGATGACCACTGAGAGGAAGAGGGGGGACGGTTTGACCAATCAGATGCAGAGGAAGACCTGTGAGATAGAATTTGGATAATAACAAAAATATAATATGATATAATGTAATGTACTGAAAAAAATGTAATATAAAAATCCACCTGCTTGGCCACTGAGCACCAGCTGAAGGCCTGTTGGACTGTACTCCAGCAGGGGACGATCTGTTTGGGGCATAAGCAGAAGCAGCAGAAGCCGACTCTGCTTTGGGCCTTGAGCGGTATAAGGGCCGCAGGTCTATGTCTGTAGGGGGCGCTCGATTTCCCTGAGACATGACTGCAGGTATACTAAAGGTGTTGGAAAGCGACCAAACGCTGTGCAATCTGCAAAAGAATCCAGCCTTTAGGGCAGATAATAGCATTCGTGCATTATTGACAAGACTTGGGATTGAGAGATGCAAATATTGACATAAATTAACATGTCCTTTCTTGTTTCTTGTTATTGCACTGTTAGCATGGCGTTTTATTAAAGATATCATTAAATGTACACACACTTACCTTTATACCATGTACACCAATTGCAAAACTTAATTCACAGTTTATTTAAAAACTGCCCAAAATACGAAGCAAGCCATAATTTTCGAAGTCAATGTTGCTAAATGCTATGCTAATCAAGAATAAATTGCGACTTACCTACAGATTCAAATCTTGTTTAAAGATTGGAAATATACAGAACGTAACTCCATACAATAACGGGATACTTTAGCGCTTCTAATTGCAAATATTTTTTTAAAGAAATGGCACAAATAAAACGTGGAGATAGTTTTAAGAAGCTAACAAACAGCTGTGTGTCAGGATGGAAGTGTAGGACTGACATGGCGCTCCATCCACTGGCAAGGAGGGGAACTACAAGAATGAAAGTTTCAATAATTACAAGTTTAATCATAATTTAGGCAACAATTTGTTATGTGGTGCAATAATTAATGCTATACGTGGTAAACATTATATCTGAAGCAACAAGTAGATTATAGGCTTTTGATTGTGTGTGATTGTGGATTGCGTATCCCTGTCCTGACAGCAGAGGGAAGCATTGAATCATCAGAATGTTGGGCCAGTACTCATTTAACTTTTACACCAAAGCCCACTTCCAAAAACTTTACTTTATTGCATTAAAATTTGCTAAACTAAACTAGAGCTTAAACCACATGTAACTATAATTAAACTGTAGGCCTAACTAAACCAAGTCTAAACCAGATCACATCAAAATCTAAACCTAGATGTCCAAATTAGAGGTAGCCACCAGTACCGTCTAAAGCAGGACTAAACCAGCTCTATTTTATTGAACTGCTAAGTACACTTGAATACTACATATGACCGCTTTTACTGCAAATTACTCCTAAACCTGATTAATCCCAAATCAAATAGTGGTAAAAGTAGTAGGCCTATATTGTACATACAGGAGTCTTTTTTTTAACATATATAGGCACATTTATGTCTTTATTTTACATTTTGTAGCATCAATCACAAACAGAAGTACAGTCTAACTATAGAGTAGCCTATGTCATCCCAAGTGTATCCTTCTAGTAGATTTAATACAATAATAATACAATAAGACTCCTTTTTTTGTATCACTTTTAATTTTAATTTTTTACAAAACGGTCACATTTCATACAGGGCCTGCCTCATGCTGCAGACATCATTCATACACTTTTAAAAACACACTTTTGGATCAAACTAAAGATTTTTCACAAAAATACAACACTGTTTGGGTAAATTCACAACATCATTTTACACTTTGGTTTACTGATAATAAACCTGCAGATTTGAGCACAACATGAAATGAAAACCTTAATGTACCTTGGAAATACCAGCTGTTTTTGGATGGAAAATATTTTCGTTTTTGGAGTTTGGAAGAAATAGCCATATAGAAAAAATTAATGAAGAAATATAGACAGAGTTAGATTGTTATGAATGAATGAAGAAAAAATTTAAAATGTAGAAATTACAAAAGAAAAAGGGACAAAAAAGAAAGGGTGTGTAATGTGTGTGTTCAAAATATGAGGGTATCTGTTTGGGTTGGTATCTGATGCCACTTTGCTCCTTTTCAATATGTCTTCTTTTTTCTTTTCTTGTTGGTATCTTTTTGGCACACTTTGGCGATGGTTACTGACCGCGTGGCATTGCTCGGCTGGAGCGGCTCTGAATCACTCTTTGGAATAATTCCTCTGTAAAAAGAAAAGGTACAACAAAATCAGGATTTTAGAATCTTTGGGTTGTAGTCATTTTAATTTGTTTTTAGGGTCCACTTTCTTCTGTAAAAAAGTTATATCTTTAACCTTGCCCTGCAAGCTGGATTTTCTCAAGGTTTGGAGTTTTCCAACCTCACAGAAATCCATCTTGTTCCGCTGCAATACACTCTAAAGCAGAGGGCTACACATTGATCTGGTTTTTGCCAGGTTATATGAGCTTACCTTTATTGAAGCTTCTTGAGTCGAGCTGAAAACAAAAAAGACAACAAAATTTCAGATATCAATAAATGCACTTTAGTGAAATAGCACAAAAGAGAATACTACAGCATGTAATAGACAAAGGCTTAGTAGATGGTGAGTTTCTTACTCTGATGGTGGACAGGGATCTGAAAGCAGCTGCTCCGTCAGATTGTTCTCTGTCAACTTTGGGAGCTAAAACAGAGAAATATGATGTGGTGAAGAAGCATTGTTTTTAAACTAAAACCAAGCCCTGAAAATAACTATTCTGCCATTATTACTGAAGGACTGATGTTTAGAGATTGGTTGGGTGTTTTATATGTTTACAGCACTTTACAGCACTTTACAGCACTTCTCTTAACTAAATTCTAACATTCAAAAATGCCTTTGCTCTTGTTTTTAAACCTTGGATATACTGTATCATTAGTCACACAGAGGTATGTAGCTGGAGCATTGGTTCTGGTAATAGCTGGTGTAGCTTTTTTCTTTGTATTCTTTTTTTCACAACCCTGAGACAAGCACTGAAGCTCGGAATTTCATCCACACGCTCTAGCAACTGAGCAAAGCTATATACTTTTTTGTAGATATTTTTAAGCAGCAATTTGATAGGTATTTTATTTGAGTAGTAATGGGTATTATCTAAATTTTACGCAGAGGTTTGATGATGCGGTTGACTGCATGGACCACTCCATTTGTGGCCATCAGGTCTCCCTCCACCACTGGGACTCGGTTCACAAACACAGTGTAGTTACGCTGAAAAAATAAAAAATAAAAATAAAAAACTTTCATATTTTAAATTACATAAATCACATACAAACTGGGTTGAGATGGTTATATTAACAACCTATAGCTTCCAGTCAACCACAATTTCTCCAACTGATTTTTAGATGTCTATTGCCCCCTTTTCTGCTCTTTCTAAGGTAGATTGTAGGATTTAGCATTTACACCTGAACTAGATCCTTTCTTTCTGTGTATGTGATCAGTTGACCTCTCACACTCTCCCCTGTATGTTTAAGTATTAGTATTATAGTGTTTATACTCACCATGCCCAGCTCCAGTTTGTTTCCCTGCAGTGGACTGACCCTGGTGTGAGAGCTGACCCCTCCACTCACCAACAGACCCTCTCCCATGTGGTACTTCAGCACACTGGACAGCTCCGCACTGTTTCCTAAATGATATAAAGACACACATCAGTATACTGTGGAAAATATAGAACTCTAGGTTTTAGGGGCATCCATTAGTAAACAAGGACTAAAGTATGATTAAACCAGGACTAAACCAGTACAAAACGGAACTAAACTGGGACTAAACAAGGCCTAATCCACTGGACTACTAAGGGAATTATTGTGAGGACCAGACAAAGTCTTAACAAGGACTTAAACTAAGATGATGATGATATTGATTTGTATTATATAGTGCTTTTCATGACACTTGAAGTCGCTTTTAACTCCACAGTCACACTGGTGGTGGTATTGTGTAGCCATAGCTGCCCTAAGGCAAAATGACTGAAGCATGGCTGCCATTCTGCACCTATGTCTATTCCAACCACCACCAAACACCAGTCCCAACCACATTCATTGGTAATGTGAAAGTGTCTTGCCTATAGGACCACAATGACAGTATACGTTTGGGTGGGAATTCAAGCCGTCTAATAAATTAACCCTAAAGGACTAAACAAGAAGCCAAATCAAACCCATGGCTGAACAAAATCTAAACCAGGACTAAACCATATAGTACTATGAAGACTATGAAGACTCCAGCATCTGAATAAGCATTAACTTGTCATTTTAGGCTAAGACTCCAGAACTGACATGGAACTGTGAAACTAACTGACCATTGGCCTACTCATGTGCACGTGTGTGGGTATGTTGTCACTTCCAGTCAGCCATCACCACCTTTAGTTTCCCTTTGGTCTTGTACAGTGGTCTATAATAATGTAAATAAAGGACCCAAAATGACAGAGCCTTCCAGAGTAACAGATTATAAACTTGAGGAGAGAATAAAGTCGCTGAGTCATGCTTCTTATAAACACCACGACTCAGCACAATCGCTCCTTCTGTGGACATTTACAGGGGACATGGGTGAGGACATTTACTGTTTGTGTGTGATTTTTCATTTGGGTCTAAACAAACTGTCATCTCTGCTCTAACATCTTCACAACAACAAAGAATAAAGGGTTGGAAGGCCACCTATAAAGGAATGAGTCAGAATTGTAGACAATGATGGCTCCAGTGTCTATACGTTTTTGCTCACAGATGCCGATAAACAGAGCAGTACAAGTTTTGGCTTAAAGGAACACACCACTGTTTTTTCATATTCAACTATGTTTTTCTCTCCCTTTAGACGAGTGGACATACCTGTCTCATATTGATGCGTGCGGTCAATTCTTGTTGCGCGAGTTTTTAAGGTGTTAGCTGTAAGCTTATCCCATGTATTCCTATTGGGCCAACTTTAACTACAAATTAGGTCAACTTAGAAGCGACCAAGCTCTTCTACGTTTTCCCTATTCAAATACAGGTACACGACATTACCCGCGACCTAAGTATGTTTACACAAAATGAAACATAGCAATATTTTAAGCGGAGAAAAAAAGGTAAATAAACATTGGCGGAGTGATATAGCTACATTACTGTGCCGACAGCGTATAGTCCCTTCTTTTCTCCGCTTAAAAAATTGCCACGTTTCATTTTGTGTAAACATCCTTTGGTGGTGGGTCGTGTAATGTACTTGTATTAAATAGGGAAAACGTGGAAGAGCTTGGTCGCTTCTAAACGGCAGCAAAAAGTGCCCCCCATAGGAATACATGGGAGAAGCTAACTGCTAACAAACTAAAACATTTTGCTACAAGAACTTACCGCACGCATTGAGATGAGACAGGTATGTATCCAC
>JAVQKG010313358.1:0-11136 GCA_036025885.1 Hypseleotris bucephala | reverse complement strand
GGCACTCTTTTCCCCTAGTCAATAGTCAATAGTCAATGAAAAATTCTTCACCTATCTATGTAGAAAAGTAAAACCAAGATTTTCTAAGATCTCAGCATACAGGAAACTGAAAACAGTGTGAGTGAACAACCTCTGTATGTTTTTGATGTTGGTATAATACAGTATGTCCCTTTTAAGTTTAGAGGAAAGTGAGAAAGTATGTCCAATATCAATGCTTGGTCTCATTGGACCAAGGTAGCTTGATTGAGTCCTGATTTTGACTACATGCAATGCAACAATGCCTCATCCTTTATGAGAGCTTTCTTTTGAAGTGTTGTGACCTCCCAAATGCCCAAATCATTATTTGACCTAGATTTCTATTTTGCTTTGTATGCAGAAGAAACCACAGTCCGCAGCCCTGACCAAAATCAACAGTGGTAGAAATTTACAAAAGCAACAATACATAGAAAGTGAAAATTCAATAAAGGAAGAGTCTGAAATGATGAAGAAGCCATGCTTTGTGTGATTCTAACAAATGCATTCAAATTGTTCTTTCTTCAAGTTGAATTGCACATCATACCTCACTGACAAGTTAAATAGTTTTGGAAGTCCACACTTTTATTTCCTTGTATGTTTGGACACAAAGAATGGCTTGAGAGATCAAGCCTTAAGAATTAATATAACAGGTGTTACTTTATTAAATATTTCAAGGAAAAGTTTGATCTATTAAAACCAATAATGTAACTTTTCAATAGAAGTTTTATAAAAGCTCTTTAGAAAAGTTTAAATTAGAAAATAGAAATGTAGACACCACTTACAAAGAAAGAGTAACTTTAATTACTTTATAGTTACTAAAATAGTGGTACAGGACCAACAAATCAGTGCCAGATAAGGCAAACTAAAGAAACAGTGTATATCGTACACCATGCAAGCTGAAATATATGACTAGAACGCACAGAGCATGCAGACCTCCACCTGAACTGATTAGGAGCGGATGGCGGAGGTTTAAATGGCATTGGTATATGGAAAAAAAGCTTAAAAATAGTTAGTGAACTTTCTACCAAAAACTGCACTAAAGCACATAGAGGGCAGTTGGAATACAAGAGTGTTTGCCTTGTGAAATACAGGTCCCATTTAAATATTTCATGAAAACCTCAACAAGTGAGATAAAGAACTGTTAATTTGTTCCAATGGATTGTTGTTTTTCTTAGCTTGTTTTTCTTGGCTGAAGGTCCCAAGCCCAGATAAATGTAAAAGTTTGTAGCAGGATGGACACGCTGCATTAACCACAAGTATTTATGGCACCTGGAAGAAAGCAAGTAGCCAAAATGTACTTCTTCTACTGTTCCTTTAAATACAGTAGCCCTCCAAAAAACCCACAGTGACAATCTGTTAAAGACTTTAATTCTCATGCTTCCTCCTTATGTTCCTGTTTTGTGCCATGTTATTCTCTCAAAGTACAGAGCAGATTCTCCGGATTGACCTATTTTGGATTTAGTGATAGTCCAACAACAACAACAACACTTCCAGGAGGCGTCATGTAATGAAAAAGAGAAAAAAAAGTTGCCATATTTGTAGCGGCTTGGATCAACTTGTCTTTGCAGCTTAAAACACTGATTACATTATTAAGCCACACTGCAGAGAAGAGAGGGAGAGCCAGTGGTGACCTGTGGATAACGACTTGGTTTTAGTCCAAGTGCTGAGATTACATGGTGCTTACAGAGGGCAGGCTACAACAGAGGGATGTGCTGCATGTGAGAAAAGACATTAGAGCAGTACTATTGGGGAAGAGTGGTTGAAATTACCTAAATGACTGTATTGTTTATTGCAACAAAGCAGTGATGTCGTCCCTGTGTCACTATGGGTTCTGTCCTGCTTTCTCCCACCATGCATGTATTGATGTTTTGGGTTGTAGAATTTGTCCGGAGTAAATAATTGTAAAAAAATAAAAATAAAAACTGGTATGTGCAACCTCGGTTATTAACTGTACATTGAACATGCTGGCAAAAACATATTGGCATTGAATTACATAGCCTTAAATAAACATGCAATATTATTTATCAACACCACAGACACTCACTGGGGGTGGTAAGCCATTTATGTAGAGAGATGTACCCTAGGGAACACTGACCGAGACGTGACCACCATACCATGCCCATAGCATCTCTGACAAACATCAAGCAGATTTATGGCAAGTGTCCAGCCAAGAGACAATGTGAACTGGTTGGAATAACAAATCAAACCGCCAACCTTCAGCTCTACTCTGAACAGCAATTGTCCATCTACTGCTGTGCTCCAGAAAACTCAGAACTTGGACATTTGAACTTGGGGGAGACCAGACTACCCTGAAATCATCTTAAAGAATATAGCTGTACCTGGACTACTTCAGAATAAGAAAATGTACCTAAAAATATCTACTAGTCATTGTTTTAAACAAAAAAAAAAAAAATAACACGGTGTGAAACCATATCACTATATTGGAAATTTCTCTGTAGGCAACAAAATGAACTACCCACCAACACTACACTTTGCAATGTAACCTTAAAGAGATATTACTGGCACTAGATTTTCTTTACCAAAGCATTAGTTCAAAGTACTAGGTTTCTCCAACACTTAATGCAAAGCAGTAGGAGGTGAATGGTTTCAAAAGATACAAACAATAAATAAGGTGATACTAATTCATGCACATTCTAATAACAGCGTCTTTTTTACAATCAATTTTAACAGAACACATTTCCTCCTCACAGCTGCTTTCAAACCTAAGAGACAGTGCCGTAAAACAATAGACTGAACTCCTTTGATCAGAGCAGGTGAAAACCACACACAAAGGTGGGCAGCGGGCCGATCGCAAAACACTTGTGAACAACCTTCTGTTTATAGACCTGACACAATAACTTCAGATCTGCTAAACACCTAAATAGGTAAACATCCACAGGAAATACAACCATTCAACAGGTGTCTATTCATTAGGAAAACAAAGCAAGCTTTTACTTAATGGATGTATTATCAAGACTGATGAAAAACGCTTTTAGAGAGAGGCTAGACAGTACATTTTAGCACAATGCCTCATCTGATTGCCCTGGGCCTATATTGTTTCTATATTTCTTTTCCTCTTGTCTCAACCAAAACTAGATGCAATTGGAGAGCACAGAACTTGTCTTAGCTGTCGGACCTATCCTGCAATAGCAAAGTGACCCAACATTAGGAGACTTAGGGGCACTCTCATTTTCATTCATTGATTGATTATGAACAATGGGAGGAAGACCGAACTAATAATTGGCCTGGCCAATGATTCCTGGGGGTGTTCCACAACCACCACGTTTTTCCTTGGACAAAATGTGACCATTACTTTTCAAAGTAACCTCACAAAAACTAAGCAACCTACGTAATTCCTAATACATCTGTTAAGTGAATTGGTCAGTCTAAATAATCTCTAGTGAGTGAATGTGAGAGTGAATAGTGTGTGTTTGTGTCTATGTGTGTCTCAGTGTCAGCCCTGCAAACTGGCCATTATCCACCGGGTACCCTGCCTAAGGCCCATAGTTGCTATCCCCAACCACTAGCGGTAAAAGAAAAAGAACGAATTGCAAAACCTTAGTTAATTTGGTCTAAAATTCTAAAATATATCAGCTTTAATTCATGACATGTTTGGTGTATTTATATCTTACAGTGTCCTATATTTTTAGAAGGGAATTTATATTCTTTTTGGAGTTGTATTCTCAATAGGGCTCGTGTACAGTACAGTCAGAAGGACATGTGATGCACAGAAGAAGTTGCATCACATGTTTCGCAGCCGCCTTGACCAAGAAAAATCTCATTCCTCCCATCTCATATTGCCCCTGGGTTTGATAATGTTGCACTTATGTCCTGTCATGTGCCCCGGATTACCACTCCAATACATACGGGTCGTAGCATGTCATTTTCGTGTTAAATCACTTTTTACGGGCCCACATTAGTTTTGCGTTTTAATCTCACAAATGCACCGGCAAGTGTATTTAAAGGCTTAAATATATACACAGTTAAAGAGGGCGGCTTTACCAATGAGCCCGGTGTATCTGCATGTTGTGTTCAAAGTCTATTGAAGCGTAGGAGATGGAGATAAGTTATCTGTGGTGGATGCTGAGGGAGCACTTCTGTCACTTGGCCGGAGCATATAATTCTAGGTATATGCAGATTCTATCACACAGCAGTATGGAGAGCCTTATCACGAGTGTGCAGGAGCTGACAGTCCAATCCACAAAAACACCTGTTGAATCAAAACACGAGAGACACCGAAGTCTGCACGATAACAGACACAAACGCACCACTCTCTCTGAAGTAAATAGAGTTTAATGTGTTTTAAGTGGAAAATAATTAAAACATATACCGTATAATGTGTAGTTGTTTACTTAAACCAGAATTGTGTAACTTTTGTAGTGTTATTTTTGTGGTGCCAGTTAGTCTCTTGTAAGTTTATTATGCTGCTTTTAACTTCTGTTTATTGTCTTGTGAGTTGAGGCTATGAGATTGAGTTTCTCTTTCATTTTTGGGAGCAGCAAACTGTTACTGTGGAGTTTTACTGGCTCTCTTTGTTTATCAAGATTTCCTCAAAATTAAATTAAAGTTTTTTTAGATCTATGAATATTCCTTTAAAATACACTTTTAATTATGGTATGGTTTACAAATAAAGAGCAACAAACATATGTTATCAATTCTAATAGTCATAATTAGTTGACTATTAACTAGACTTTAGACTTACAATGAAGTGTTATCAAATGTATAATAAAATCTTGAAAAAGGGTATATAATTTCATTCATGCAGCCCCAGATTCAGAATAAATGAGTATACCTATTTCTCATCATTTATATTTTAGGCTGTAATTTTATGATGAAGATAAGCTTATCGCAAGTTTGCAGTGGCAGATTCACAAAAACACCTGTTGAAATGAAACACAGTTGAAGTCTGCACGGCAGAGACATCACTTTATAAAAAGAAGTAACTCAAAATTTCAAATAGGTTTTCAAATGTAAACAAGTCTCATCTCATACACATGTTTTGTTGTTCATTTTGAGGTGAAATGTGACAAAATCCCGTCCGTGTTGAGTTTTTGTACAGACTAACGAGCCCATGTAAAGCCCATGTGGTGTGAGGAAAGTGCACCGCCATAATTACCACCACTGAGCAGCAGCACTCGGGCTCGCATCTGCCTCATGTTAAACTGGTCCTCCGCCAAGCCACGACACACACGCGGCAAACACAACTCAGCGCTGGGTTTTTTAAACTTGTGTCTCTCCCCCCATCTGTCCCTTCTTCCTCTTTCAAGTCTCTTTATCACATTTGTGTTTTTTTCTTTTTTTTTCCGGCTCCTATAAGCGGTCTCTTCTTTTTCTCCCCTCCTACTCTTGTTCCCACTCCGCTTTGCGTTCTCTCACCCCAGGCCATGTCTTTCGAGGCGAGGTAGCTGGGTACTGGACAGAAGCCGGACCATTTTGGTGTTGCCAGTTCCTTATATCGCTTACGAGGTGGTGGTATCAGCAGTTGCGTGCCCATAGACTTGTGTGTGTGTACGTGTGTGAAATTGTGTGTGGGGCAGCTTTTCTCGAGGGCACAGTGAGGTGTGAGTGGATGATGCACTTGATACACTGTCAGGCTCTGGAGGAAGAAGTGCAAAGATGGAGCGACTGGGGGGTAGGAGGCGAGGAGTGAGGAAGTAGGAGGTAGGATGGAGGAAGGAAGAGGTCAAGGCTAAGCTAAGTACGCCTCCTACTGGACTTTGGGTTTAGTCATAACACTGTCATGTGATGCACGGAGGAGCTGAAGACAAAAGTCAATAGGCCTCTTTCAGCATGCCAATCTGAACTATAGCCCAAGAAAGCATAAAGACATATTATATTATTGGGCTATAGTTATCTTACATGTCTTACAAAGAATGTGATGGCAAGACCAGTTTTGTGGTGTGTTTCTTTGTGAGAAAATCTGTCAAGAATGGGTACAATGTAGTCCCTGGAGTTCTTGGGTCAGGTCACAGGGCTCGCAAATACATTTCTTTTCAACAAGCTTTTACAGCGATAGCTCAAAGACAGAGGCATGCATTTTTTAAAGTTTCAATTTGGTCCCTCCACTGGCCTCTATAGCAACATTGAATCAGAGTGTGTGTGAGCTACTACACCAATCAATAACTCAGATACTATTGATCAGGGCTCTAGCCCGCAAACTGGTTTTGAGGCAGGGACTAATGTAAGTTATGAGAGATATAAAAATGTATGCACAGCTTTTTTCTTTTTCTACAATTCTGGTTTTAGAACATCAAAAGAAGTAAGAAAACTATTTAAATTACATAAAAATAAATTCTGGAATAGCAGTCCATCATTTATTTGAAGCTTTGAGCTGAAGATGCAAAAGTCAAGTCAATATGCCTCTTTCTGTAACTACAGTGTAGTCCAAAAAGGCATGAAGACATACCTTACACAGGATATCATAAAGTAGGACAGTGACACGACAGACTGTGTGAAAGTATGGGGCAAGAATGTGTGCTCTGCTGAATCAATTAGGCAGCAAGTAATGCTTTAATGTACAGTGGCATCTCTTGTAGAGGGATATAGCCTAAAACATAAAAAACAGGAGTGATCTTGTGATACTGCACTTGACACAAATTAATTCAATTATTAAGAATTTCTGAAGTAAATTGTATTCATAAAACAATCTTGGGTCTGTGTTTAGTCGAATAGACAATGTTGTGCCAGGGCAGATGCAAACATATACAAAACAGAAAAGCATTTGTACTTTTCCAATCTGTAAAATTGATTTGTTGAAACACAGCTCTTGTGTTATGAATCAGGACAACAGACCTTTTCAGAATCATTGTACAACATGTCCCGGAGTAAATCTACATGTTCTAACAAATCTGTTAGGCATCTAGAGGTAAGATACACTGTAGTTTACTAACTGATGAAAAAAAAGCTTCCAAGATCCTTAACATCTTTTGTGCATTTCAAAGTGCCTAACGCTATAAGCCAGGATCTGAAAGTAATGACAATAATTACTAAATAATATGATAAATAAAAGGTAATGATAAATGTTTTTAGGCAAATGTTTTATGTATTATGCGTTGCAAATGGTCAAAATGGGGACAAGTGGGACAAGATTTGTGACAAAAATTTTACTAATATCAGAGTGACCTATCAGATATTTGTTGGGGCAATTTAAAACATTAAGAAATGTACTGTATGTTGAAATAAAACAGCTTCATAAATATTGCATCCAACTCATTAGATTATATATCTACTGTGCTTCTGCAAGTGACAGGCCTGTGACCATATCTGTATATATGTATCTCACAACACCTTCTATATCATGATGTATATCTTGTCACTTCACAGCCTCATTTGAATTTACATTGCATTTGAATCAGTCATTCTTTAACTAAAAACCCTGAAATACTGAATACTGTAAACTGACCATGTCAAAGCGCTCTGCTTCCTGTATAGTTGTAAATGGCAGTAGTTAAACCCTTTGACTGTTACCATTACCTTGATAAATACACAGCCTTTCTAAGCCAAAGGTCGTGGTGCTGTTGCCTCTCTGCTGCCTAGAGCTGACAGACAGCGCAGCAGGGCCTGACTTTTGGACGGGGGCCCTCTTGTGTGCGGCACAGACGCTGAGCAGACATTGCACAGCCGTTGCGTGGACGTGATGGAGGCCTCGGGTCGATCCGCACTCTTATTAAAAACAGTGTGAAGCATGTGGGCTGTTCCCGCCGTCTTCTCCGCTAGCTCTGTTCTCTCCTTCAACACAATCCACCGCTCCTCGTCCTCCCTGCTCTCAGTCACATGCAAGTGCGCAAATGTGAAATATTGCCTTAGGCTGATAATAACCAATGTGGGAAAGTGCATTGTGTCTGCTGGTAGTCCAACTTATGTTCTTTGTAGTCCACCTGGATAATGGTTTTATTGTTGAACTGAAAAAAGCTAAACAAGGCACTCCATGGTATTGTGGCTTATATCTCCAATATGCGGATACTGTTGTGTCCATGGGCAAGAATCCCACTTTACCTATGTATTTATGTAGATCACTGTAAAGTGACAATGAATGACTACAAAAACCCTAAATAAAGAAATGTATTTTTAATATAATTGACGGTATGAAGAATCCCAAGATGATTCTTTTTTTTTTAAACACAGGCAGAACTGAGAGACATCAAACTAATTTTGAATGTAATTTGGGAGCAACAAAAACATACCATTAATTAATTGCGTTTGGACCAATGTACATATTAATAAACATACAGCAAATTAAAAAAAATATACAAGAATAGCATAGGTGAAAAAATAATGTAGAAGTAGAAAACACATTTTCCCCCTAGCCAGTGTTGTCAATCACAGACATTATGAATACAGCTTTGGTCTGATCTGGGCAGTGCAATAAAAACTCAATAGTTAAATGTTTTGCTTTGTAGCTAAACAGAAGATGTCTTAATCTAAAGTATGAGCATAGTTTGACTACGCTATCCATGTAAACTCCCTGAATACTTCGGCTTGTTTCTTTACCGTTTACCACTGACTCTCACAGCAAACCTGCAGTCTGCATTTTACCAGCTTCAGATAAACCATCTTCTCTCCTACAATTGCTTGACTGTTTATCTGCCCTCACTTCGCTTCTCCGGCTTGTGCTCTTCAAAGATCTTTGCTTGGGGAAAAGAGGGAAAAAATGGCATATACACATATCAAGTGTTCCCTGTTGTGAGGCTTCTTCAGCTAACTTGGGCACCCACCATCCACCCCCAAATGGGAGACAAGTGTTTTTCAAAGGCACACTCTTGGAGGTCCTTGAAGATGATAGCAACAAGGGTTTTTCAAGTAAAATTGTGTGCAAAAAAAGAGAGAGAGAAAAAAATAAAATGCATATCCCATCATTCAACAAGACTGAAATATGTGGAGTGAAAAGCAATTTGAAGCACAGGATAGTCTCTTCATCTGTGTCTGTAAAGGGCCTTTTGAAGTGAAAAAGTGTCTAAAACTGTCCCTGAATTGGACCTTACGAAAAATGTCAACGCACAATCCAAGATTTGGCAGCTTTTGGATGTTTTTCCGATATTGATCTAATAGTAAGACTGGCCTTGGCACAATGGTTGAAAAAGTAGTTAAAAAAGCAGTTAGTTGCCAAATTTGGCCATATCAAGCTCTTAACTGACATGCGCTGAAAAAACTATGGATTGTGTGGTATATGTAGCCAAGCTGTGAACAGTTGTATCAAACAGAAGTCAAATCCTTATTTCACTTCCATTTTCCTCTCATTTCCGCGTTCACTTTCCCTTGAGAGCACAGCAAAATGGCTTCTATTACAATACCATCACAAGCGTCTTTTTAAAAAGTGGATACAGATGCGCGCACAAGTATTCAGCCAAAGCGTCCAAAACATTCTCATTACAAAGAAGCTTGACAGAACCGTGGCCACTCGGGCGTAAATACTCATATGCATAGGCAAATTGCATGCAAAATATATCAGTCCCCAAAAAAGTGGCAAACGAAGCCTAGGCAAAAACATGCATTGTGAGTTTGTTGCTTAAAAATATTTTCAGTATGGCCACCCAGGTCATACTATTTTGGATGAATATTGGTAAATAAAAGTTATCTTGGTTCAAAGCAAAGGTGGGTAGTAATTAGTTACTTTTACTCAGTTAGACAGTTACATTTACTTGAGTAACTTTTTGAATAAATTGCACCTATAGGAGTGGACCATATTTTTTACTTTTACCTGACTTTTACCTGAGAAATATTATGCTCTGTCTGTACCGGAGTATTAAAACACGTCTTTGTGAGTTTGTAGAGACAAGAATACCAAACTGGTCTATTGTGGAGTTTCTTAAGATAGCGTAGTAAGTGATTAAATGGTTATTTGTGACCAGAGCTGTGTTTTGTGTGACTTGTACGTTCCAAAGCAACTGTGATTCGCCTTTGGATGTGGTCCATAAAGCACCAAACATACAAATACAGAACATAAATCATGTAATAATACACAAACAGTATAGGATTATCAACAGGGCGGGTTATGACGAGAATCTTAACTTTATTATTAATTCAACCTGGTCTTGTGCAGGGTCTAGTCCTGGTTTGGTCCTGGCCCACGTCCCTCCCCTGTTAGTTCTCTAGCGGTCTGTGAGACGACTCTCAGAAGCGAACAAAATCAGCTCCACCTGGTGTTTGAAACGAGTTGTTTTCAAATGTACAAGTTTTTGTTTTGTTTTTTCGCTTCAAGTGCATAACAAAATTTTTGCGCAGCTCTACTGTCCAAGACAACAATACACTTTACTGACCCACACAAGAAAAAATCAACATCAACAAGACACCAGACTCCATGAAGCAGAAGAAGACACATTTAGCTCAAGTGTACTTTTCATGCAAATAAAAACTACAAAGACCAACATTGGCTGCATGACCAATGAATTGTCTTAGAGGCTGCACTACACAAGCAATTCTGTTTTCTTTGTGCTCCACTTCAGGAATGTCTTTGGATGTAATGTCTGGAAAAATGTGACAGTCACACAAGCCTTAACAATAGAGACAGGACAGTGAGAAGATGTGTGGCATTTCAGTTTTATGCTTTTTCAAGTCACTGTCTGCAGGTCACATGTTTTACTGTAGGCATTTCCACCACATTTTCCACAGAATACATATTTCACCTGCTGTGTTAAAGGCAATGTTACAAATTGATGGGATTTTTTGTTTTTCCCACAACACAGGCGATTGATAGAGGTGGGACAAGAGGTTGTCTGCTCCAAAGGCCACAAAGGACCAAGCGCAGAAAACTGTTGCAGTATGTTATAATAGATCATGGAAATTGCCAATGTTATGCTCGTTGTTCTCATTCTGCCTGGTTTATAAAGGTACGAGGCAATGAGTGCTTTATGTGTGAGGCACTGAAGGATGGGAGTGCATCATACAAACTTTTATTTTGCACAGTTTCACAAAATGAGGTGTTGTGCAGCTTTACAGTTCACAAAGAACTTGTGTTCCCCACTCCCTATTAAGATGTTCACTGTAGTGGCAAAAAAATCATCTTCATATCTAGCGTGGTGAATAAAGAATCACAAGTCCTTCTTTGTTGTAAATGATGAAATGAGGAGATCTAGTTTATTGCATGGTTTGAGTAGTGAATGAGAGAGTGGTCTGTAACCACCT
>JAVQKG010313239.1:0-10546 GCA_036025885.1 Hypseleotris bucephala | reverse complement strand
CCACACTTCCACCACCTCCTCCGCCATAAGGCAGTCGGTGTTATAGCAGTTGACGCAGACGCATGGGGCGTTTCGCCGATATACATTTGCTGTCGTTTACGACAGCCTGCGTCTAGTTTGGTATAGAAGGGCATGTTCCAAATAAGATATTTGTGAACACAATATAATTATGATATTATTTAAAAAACCTTGTCGAAATGTTCCCTTACATGTATTTTGAATATTAGCTTATTGTGAAAATGAACCTTAATCAGAATATAATTTGCCATTTAGATTGTTTTAGAGTCACATTTTGTAATAATTTTGCTTGTATGTAATAATCTGCCAAAATAAAATCTCCACTTTATTGTGTAATACCAACACATTTTGTAATACAAATAAATGAATGATTACAAAATTTAACAAAATATGGAGTTGGGTTATTTTATTACAAAATGCCATTTTATTACACAATGAAGTGACTGTATTACAAGATGTGGCATACAAGGTCTTTCTACTATCAGGCATGCTAAATGAGATAACTTACCCTAGATGCTCTCTTCTATTTCTCTACCAATTACACAATAACCGGCCGCTTTGGGTGTGAGGTGGGCAGACGTACTAATATACCTGCACATTCTCTTGCCATATTGTGCATGGGACCCCCAGATCACATGGAGAACAGGTTTATAGTCTATGAAGGATTAAATATATTTTAGATACATGACCCACTAAGCTAACACTTACGTAATAGCTAGTTAAGATTAACAATAATGATCTGTTAAAATGTTTGGGAGCATGATTCGGCGTAAACAGTTAAAAGAACTGTGTACAAATGATTTTCTCTGTTATGACCATAAAATCATTTGACACTAAAACGTCAAGCCCCAATTGGCCAAACCTAAAATAGGGCAAAACTAAGGCTTTTCACATACTAGTGGTTTCTGCTTCTGGCTATCAGCACCAAGAATTGAATCCTTGACCAAGTGACTACAATGACTGGAGCCTGTATGTTCTCCCTGTGTTACTATGGTATCTCTCCAGCTTTCTTTAACCACCCAAATACAGAAAAAAGCAAACGCTGCTAAAAACATTAATTCCTTGGCATAGTCAACTTCTATTTGCTATAGGGGCAGCACAGCCCATTGAGCCCAAGTATCATAGCTAACCCCATGCTTCTACGCCATGTTTCTAAGTAGATGTATCAGACTTCCCTCTCCCCAGACACCTTCCCAGCCCACGTAAGACTAGTTTCACTCAGGGCTTTCCATAGTCGAGATGCTTGTTTTGGCAGTGAAGGAGAGAGATTGTTTTCCACAATTTTCTGAAGGATGTTGCTTGAATGAATAACTTTATGCTGCATTCCAGAGGTAGAATTGATGAGGTGCTAATTCCAGTTACTAATTCAGAAATAAGCAAATCTATTAATTAACAGCTAAATGTAGCGGTTAGCAGGATTAGCAACAACACCACAGTATTATTATGCTAACAGATACCGAGTTAACAGTAGTAAATAGCTCATATAAAATTTAAAGAATTTCATTAAATATAGGCTACAAGTTATGTTTTCAAATTTTATAGTCTGAGTTCCCGAATTGAAATTCTAATAGCCTGTCAACACTCGATCCAACTGATGTTTACGGAACTAGGAAATTCCAACCTTTACGCATACACATTAGGCTACTTGGGTATCGTGTGAGCTTTAAAAACATTTAATAAAGTTTGTTAGATTTATGAGAAGAACTTGGATGCCGGCAGCCATGTTCTAGTAGTCTCTTTGCAATATAAAAGGTGGAAATAAAAATCTACTAATGTGCATTAATGGTTTTCTCAACAAACCCAGTCTTGTTCTGTTTTTGAGCCCTGGGTCCAAAGGGAAGATTGTCAGCCATGTGATTGGTGCCCACTGACAAAGGTGAACTGTGGTTGTATCATTGCAGCTTTGAAATTAGAATGAAATATTACAGTCAAAGGGTTATTACTAAATGTTTGAAGCGGTTTGGTACATTTTCTTATTTTTGAACATTTTGTAATAAACCTTTATTTTTGAAGTACAATTATTCTATGTATAACCGTTTAGTAGAGAAAAATCCACCATCCACCTAAAATATTACCACAAGGCACAATGTCATGTCAATGTCATATCAGTATTATGATAACAATATATCTACAAATTATTAACACACCTACTATAAGGAAGTGCATTATTTAACCTTCCTGTCCCCAAATTAACTTTAAAATACTAGTAGGCTGTGAAAATGGTCTAATTTCTGATGGCACTGCACAGGGGGCTTCTTATTTTGAAATATCAATATTCACACTTTTTAAGATTGTTGTGTCCCGGCTACTTGTTGTTCAGTATAAAAGAGTAAAATTGTTTGAACAATTTTTTTTGTCTAATAATAAATATTAATCAAATTGGACAGCAGCAATGAAACCCCACACAAGCTCAATTAAAAACTGCATTAAAAAAAAATCTGCTCACTGCTTGCTCAGGTTAATGTCATTTTACCTGGTCCATTTATTTAATTGCAAGTCCACACCCTAGAAACACACTACTACTTCGGTACTTTAGGGGGCAGTCTACATGTTAACCGCCCTTTAGACTCACCAATAAGAAAAACAAGCAGTGCTGCTGAGCGATCCCAAGAGTAGAGAAATAACAAGATAACTTACTATACAAACGGAATAGAAGATATTCTAAATAAATAACAATAACAAACGTGAAAACAGACAAAATATGCAAACATTTGAACAAAAAATAGCCATTGTATAAAAACAATTATTGAACTCTACACTATCTCTGCAAAGATAATAACTGTAACTTGCACACAATTATGGCTGACGGGTTCAACTTTCTGCTAGATGGTGCCATCTTGTTGCGTATATGATCTTTGGCTGTAGGGGCGCCTCTGTCAACATTAGGAGCATTATATGAACATTTAGCTTGATTTTTCGATCATCTTGTTCTTTTTATGTACATTTATTTTAGCCAACGGTGACGGAAAGGGGAAGTAAGAGACAGAAATGATAAAAATCTAAAAAATACACATATGGTAGCGCTTTAGCTGATGACTAGACTGGTTAGCAACGATAATTGTTAGCTAAGTAGCGCGCTACTTGAATCCAAAAACACCTGTCTAACGGCGCATTGACACATATTACTTATTTATGCCGGATTTTTACATTGTACAAAAGCTGACGGTGGCATACGGTTACAATGGGCTCAAGGCAACTGCATTTCAGGCCAGCTATCGTGTTGACACCATAGTAGACAATGTACTTTCAGTTCTGTACCCTTAAGCAAGAGATGTGTGCCTATCTTGGACTCAGTGTGGGATTGACTGAGGACTGAGCGGAGATGGAAGCCCAGAACAAGAGGTGAGTCTGCCCTAAGCTTCACTCAAGCTCTATGTGATCAACATGTGACAGCGGATAATCTCACTTCTCCTACAGCTGGGGATTTCAGATCTTTTACAGCTGGGGGGGGTCAATTAATAAGTGAATAAGTGAGGCTCGGGCCAACAATACTATCTTTTACAGACACTACTGTGTATCTAGATTTACAGCACACATGTTTCTATACAGTTATAAACTTGGAGAAACACAATTGTAAATTCAGATGTCTTTAAAATTAGGAACTTTGTTTTAGACATGGTTCTGGTGACCTAATTAGTCTTGGTTTAGATCATTGAGGGTATGGTTTAGATGCAGGTTAGTCTTGGTTTATTTATTTTATTTATTTATTACTACTGCAGAGTTTTTCTGAGGCCACAGCTACTACTGTATAGATCTTTTCTACCGATACTTTCAATCATAGTAATATGCATTTAATCTGTGAAATGCAGACCCCATGCATATAAAGATGTTTACCTCATGCTTGAAAAATAGAGTAAGTGGATATGGCGTGTGCCACATGTCCTGTCCTGTGTTATTCACGGTAAAAATGTAATATCCATGCAAAGCAGTGGTGTCATGACCTTATACAGCATGGTGAGCTCCGTCACAGTGACGTGAATGGTGGTTCTTGAATGAAGTGTTTGTTGATATTGTAGCTCTGAGGATGAGAGCAGTGAGGACAGAGGCCTGCTCCACACATGGAGGGGCTACTCCTGCAGTGTGACCCCAGAGAGGATCCCTCTGCCCCGGCCAGTCATTCAGGTGGCACTGGGGGCTCAGCATGGACTTCTGCTGCTTCAAGGTTCAACAACTACATCAGTAATAATGATACATATACAACAATACATATACAACAGAAAGTGATTATTTATGATGTGTGTGCTCTGAAAACAGGAGGACAGGTACACAGTTTTGGGCTGATGCCGTGGAGGCAGACTCAGGTCCCAGAGCTCAGCCCGGTGCTTGAGTCAGCCCTGAGTGGTCAGAGAGTTGTGGGGGTGTCAGCCGGGAGCCTCCACTGTGGAGCTGTGACAGAGGACGGAGGTGTCCACATGTGGGGGGACAACACAGCAGGACAGTGTGGTCTGACAGGCCTGAGCACTGTCCCCAACCCCACTCCTGTGGCTTTACTGGACCCACCTCAGAGTGTCCCAGTGCTGGAGCTGTCCTGTGGGGACCGGCATACACTGGCCCTCTCAGCCCAGAGAGAGGTGTGGGGGTGGGGCAGTGGCTCACCACAGGGGCCCAGGCCCATGAAGGTAGAGCATCTGGCGGGCAGGTATGTTCTTCAGGTGGCCTGTGGAGGCTCACACAGCCTGGCTCTGGTGTGCTGCCTTGGTCCCACTGACATAAACCGCCCCCCTGTGGACAAATGTGGTCAGTGCCACCAGCTGCTGTACACCATGACTGACAAAGAGGACCACGTCATCATCTCTGACAGCCACTACTGCCCTGTGGGAGTGGAGCCTTCAAGCCTGGACCCTGGCTCAGCACAGACCCTCAGAACATCTCCATCTGAACCTGTGCTCCCCTCCTACTCCTCCAGCTCTGAGTGGCCTAAAGCAGCCTCTGCTAAAGACTCAGGAGAGACAGGTTTGGCAAATGGAGGACTGTCCACATCTGACTCAGCACAGTCACAAGAAGTGTGTAGAGTTTCTGCTAAGAGTTCAGTGTACCCCGACGAACAGGAAGTCAAAGACTACCTGAGAAAACTGTCTGACCACAGTGACAACCACCACAGTAGAAGAGGGCTGCACGCTCTGCTGGTAACTACTGCTGTCACACTTTTAGTACTTTTTATATTCTGTTAAATGGTGTCTCAAATAAAGGAAATTCTTTTGAATGTCTGCTAAGATTACATACAGCACATGTGTGATATTGTTCCTCAGGCGCCCCCTGGCTCCTCTCTGAACAGTCTGGTGGCCTCCTGTGCTTCAGCGGTGGGGGAGAGGATGGCCTCCACATATGAGGCCTTGTCCTTAAAGAAGATGATGAACCTGTACCTTCCCTCAGGCCTGTCCCGCTCCACATTAGACGAGCCCACAGAGGAGGACTCTAGTCAGGCCAAGAAGAGCAGCAGCACAGGGGACATCTGTGCAGGCGAGGCAGGGGGCCCGGGCCGCCGCCTGTCTCTCCCAGGACTGCTGTCTCAGGGTAGATACGCTGTTCACCTCTTATCCTCCTCGTATGCCTCGCTGCGTAAGTACAGCTCTGAAGGACATGCTGTGTGCTTCTGTGTGCACTTTTCACCCTGTACTGTGCTTTACTGGGAACATATCCACTCAACCTCAATATGTATATAAACTGTATATACATGCAGTGCATTAACATTTGTTGTTGTTCTTATCAATGTAATGATCAATGACATCAACAGAGGTTTCCTTTAATACCACACATTTATCTGTTGTCTCATACACACCTGAGCTGTGCTTCTGCAGTGTTGTGGGCTATAGTGTGTTCTAATAATAACCAATTTAAATGTTAAAATCTATATGTGTTAGTTGTTTACTAACTGTATTGCTGACAGTGTCCCCGCGGCTGCTGAAGAGAGCTGCTCGTCCCAGGGCATGTGTGTCAGCTCTAACCCCTGTGGCAGGACTGTGTGAGGCACAGGAGGGACTGCCCACTCTACACACAGAGGTGTGGAGCTGGGGGCTTGGACAGCACGGGCAGCTGGGACATGGAGACCAGCAAGACAGGTGTCTTGAGTATCTGTAATGTAGAATATAGCAATTACTTTCACCAGTATGATCAGGGCCATAGAAGAATTGTCAGTTATATGTAAATGTCATGCTTTTACAGATTGCAACCACAGTGCATCAAAAGTCTCACAAGTAAAGAAGTAGTGTCCATCGCAGCCGGAGCTGAGCACTCTGTGGCTCTGACAGCTCAGTGTCAGGTCAGACCCCAGAATCACCTGTTTACAACAACCCCTTCACCTACATCAGCCCCCCCTCCCTTCACATGTACTGTGTTCTATACAGGTGTACTCTTGGGGCAGTAACACCTGTGGTCAGCTCGGACACACTGAGTCTCCCAGTACAGTCCCACGCCTCGCCAAAGTGAGTGAAAAAAGTTTTTGTTCAGTTTTGATTTAATAAAAAAAATATTTTTCAAACTAAATGACCATAGTCTGAAATTGACAATTGAGTGCATGCATTACACAAAAGCTTATAAAACTATTTACAGTCAGAAAGTAGTACTAAAAATGTGTGTGTGGTTGACCTATATGACTGTATTTGTGTGTAGCTCTCCGAGGGTATCCGTGTTTGGGACATCAGTGCAGGAGAGAAGCACACACTCCTGCTCGCGGACGGAGACTGTATCCAACCCATCATCTACTATAGTGGGCAGCAGGTGACCGAGGACCTAGAGGAGAGCCAGGAGAGACAGGAGGGCTACACGCCACAGCCTGTTCTCCTGCCCTTCTGCATGAATGTGAGACTGCCTCTACTGTTACATATTACAAAGTTCAGTATTAGTGTATATGAACAAAACATTTCTCTTGTTTTCTAGTTGGGTTATGTGAGCAGTGTGTGTGCTGGTGGTCAGCGCTGTGCCACTGTCTCAGATCAGAACGTCATGGGCTTCATAGCCAGCCTCCATGAGCTGGCCTCAGTAGAAAGGAAGTTCTACTGCAAACTGTGTTCTGTGAAGACACAAGTCATACGCCCCCTACTGGAGCTAGGTAAGACTTTTGGAAACACTACAGGGCATATTTCATGAACTTGCTACTGCACCAACCAGTCTAGTGCCGGACTACTTTAGTATCTATACTACAAATAAGTAAAGATCCTACACACGTTATATTAATGATGACCTTGATGTGAAGTGGAAACAATGTACCTAAACTGTGTTCACTAGACACTGTGCAGATGACACGTTAATTTAGTTAAAATAAAACCTGTTTGTCCCAGAGTCCCTGAGCTCAGCCCTGGGGCAGGTGGCCTTTGGTCTGCTGCAGTCTGTGGCCAAACAGTTCAGTGTCCTGTGTCATCTGAGCGGTCAGCATGCTGCCAGCCTCTCCTCCAACCTGCGCCAAAAACGAGATGTCAAAACTCTGCTCATCCTCGACAACGCTGACATGTTTCTGGACTGTTACAATGAGTATGTGCACATACATTTGGACTAAATAGTCAATAAAACTAAATAGTCAGTCATAGTACTAATGAACATATTTTGTCTCCTGCAGGTACTGCAGCACTGTTGGCAACTTTCAGGTTATTGGAGGATTTCAGAATCTCACAAAGCCGTCAGTGTGAGTCTACTTAGTCTTTATTAATTCTTATATTGCCTAAAGTAATGCTTATTTTGAAAAAAAGTTATGTACACTCCCTGGCCTTTAGATGCATTGTAGGGATGTAAGTTAATAAAGTGACTGTATGTAGTGGAGGCTCATCTAAAAATTAAACTTTTGCACATTTATTTCAGAGATGTGTTTGGGAAGAGCCCAGAGCTGTTGCAGAGACTGTGTGAGTGCAGTGAAGAAAACACCACCACAGCGGACCTCCTGGGGACTCTCTTCTATCTCCCAGTTCTTCATCTGCAAGAATACTGCCGTCTGTTGCTCAAACTGGCCGCATGTTTTGAAGTGGTGGGTCACAAAAATGAATTTAGTACATTTCACTATGTGAACTTTGTACATTATTGTGTGTTGTGCTGGAGAGACCATGTGTATTTCCATATAATTCTTTCCTGATGTTGTTTGTCTAAAATGATGTATGTTGTTGTTCTAAGAGCTCAGCAGAGTACCAGAGGCTGCAGGACAGTGGCTCCAGGTTCGAGGTGGCCAGTCTTCAGCTGAAGAAGAAACATAACGAGGCAGAGTACACCCTGTACTTCTGGAAGACCTTCCCTGGGAAGATGACGGTACGATACTGTGTCTGTGTGACTGTTTACTTGATGATGTGTAGATGTGTTGTTAATGTTGTTGTGTGTATGTTTTGTCAGGACTCCCTCCGTAAGCCCCAGCGTCGCCTGGTGTGTGAGAGCAGTAACAAAGGGCTGAGTCTACAGAACGCAGGACGGTTCTCAGTTCACTGGTTCATCCTCTTCTCTGACTCTCTGGTGCACGCACAGGTCTGTACTTCACACACTCACCTTCTTTACACATGCATTTACAATTTAAAAAAATGTAAAAATGATTAATGATTAATAAATGTGAAACTTATTTTCTACTATAATTTGGCCTGTGACTCTTCTATGTGAGTGTTTGTATGTATGTATGCTTGCCTTAATGCTGCCAGGGCGTGGCCCCTCACAAAAACCCTGTAAGTATCTCTTCTGTTAAACGTTAAGACTCTGTGTTGAGTCATTGGTCATCACCTCAACACAAGCTCCAAAAACACTCTATATACACCTAGACCCAAGCCCTAAGACCACTCAATTACAAAGTATCATTTTGACATAAACCATAAAGGAAGTCATATGGCAGCTTGTTTTTACTGTTCCTGCTGAATAACAGTGCATCTCTAATGTTGTCTGTCTGAACATGCTTTGAACATTAGAGCATGTTTACTTTGTGTTATTTACATTATTACCATCTCTGTGGTGTATTGTGACTAAATGTTAATATATTTTTATTCTGTGTATTATGTGTAAATTTTGTATTCAAAATTAATTCTGCAGACAACTCCTACAGTTTGATTTCTTAGTTTTTTTGTACATGTTCTGTATAGTTCTCCACACATCACGTTTTCCCCCTAACAACTCTGTGGGTGGAGTCCATCCCAGAAGACAACACTGGCCTGTGAGAGTCTTTTTTTGTTTAACTTTTGCATTAATTACAGCATACTTAATATATAAATATACATAGATAATAATTATTTACATCAGAAGTATATATTCAGGAATCTTTTTTCTATTCCGCAGATATGGGTTGAAAGTGATTACTCCTGAGGAGACCTTCACTCTGGTGGCCAGCACTGCCACTGAGAAGGTGCCGCGTCTTCATCTCTATAACAGAAGTCCACATTACTTTTACCTCCATGTTAAAACTCTCACTCTCCTCAGTCCAAGTGGCTCCGCTGCATTAACCAGGCTGTGGACCAGGCCTTGAGTGGAGTGACCCAGGAGGTAGTGTCTGAATTGGAATCTGGAAAGTTTGATCCCCCCATCTCCAGAACAGCCTCATATACATTCTACAAAGACGGGCGCTTGAAGGAGGCCACATATGAAGGCTGCTGGTTCGCTGGAAAACCCAACGGCAGGTACTAAACTAGTAAAATAAAAATAGATGTGAATAAGCTGTGAATTTTTAAATGAAACATCAGCTCCCTCAAATGATTCAATATAAATTCTAGTTCTTGATAAATAAAGTATACATGATTGACCAATCAGAGTTCTCCTGTCTATTGTGGTTCATTCTACTAGGGGTGTATTGAAATGGCCTGATGGAAGACTGTACACAGGGGAATTCAAGAATGGCCTGGAGGATGGGTGAGTGCCTGTAACTGCTAACACACCCTACTATAGACAATGGGTGTCATGTCTTTCTCTCTTTTTTGTGGCCTATTGGAGCAGGTACGGAGAATTCATTGCTCCCAACAAGATGCTGAATAAAAATGACTACTATCAAGGTCACTGGAAAGATGGGAAGATGCATGGTGTAGGGACGTACAGGTGAGCTGAAGTGATTATGTGAAATATAAAAAATCTAGTAAAGAAGTAGTTCCTTATTTACTTATTATAAGGGTTTTTACAGTATATGGCACTTAACTTCCATTTACAAATGTATAGTTTTTTGCACCATTATTAAGTAACTTTTCAGTTGCTTTGTCATTATTTTACGTCAGACACTAAAACATTACACTAGTTTCCAAATGTTGAGGGATGGCCTAAATGGATCGAGCCTGTCCAGCCCCCACTCTTTTCCAGTTCTATACAAAGATGTTAGTCTGTTAGTCGGTTGCATTCGATTTCAAGGATGGAGTTTATTGATCAATAGTAAACCGATCAGAAACGCTAGACATGATGCTAAGCCATACATGCAGCACATAGCCTGTTGTTATCTCTCCTGGTCGAGAGATTAGAGCATTGGGTTGGGATATCGGGGACAGCGCTACAGTGGTTCTGCTCCTATCTTAGTGACAGAAAGTTTTATGTATCTGTTGGAGATCATGCCTCACCTCACTCCTCCTTGACTTGTGGAGTACCACAGGGGTCAGTA
>JAVQKG010313155.1:0-23291 GCA_036025885.1 Hypseleotris bucephala | reverse complement strand
GTATGGTTTGTCTGTATAAATGCTGCTGACAGATATATGCTCAGAGAACTCTACAAAATGGCTCTATAGTGAATCAGGTTTTTCATGTTCTGTGTCAGCATATGATTGGTTAACTTGCTATTTTCCAGGCTAAACCCTACCTCTGGCCCAAAGTTATTGAATTCATTTGTCATGTTTAACTGTCAGTATTAGATTTACACAATACATTTCTAAAATACAATATCTTTGAAGTTTGAAAAGTGTTATTTTTATGAACACAGACACATTACAAGACTATGTAAATATACCAAGCATAACTTATCCTTTGGTTTTGTTTGGTGTGTGATTACTTACACACGTTGTCGCCTTTCTCATCTTTTCATTTCAGTAAAAGTGCTTGTTCCTTCACCACAGGCTGGAATTACAGTGTAATTGTTTCCTGTTGGCCGGGTCATACTTTGATAGGATTATGTAGGCCACTTGAGCACTACCTCCCTGTAAGCTTTGAGGACCGAGGCCCTGTTAGCGGCGCGACATAAATCTCAGGTGTGCAAACCGATCCCTGGTCTGATGAAGTGAACAGCGGTGGCACATTGGCTGAACCCACAGAGAAACTTGAGTGAAACACCTCCCTGGCTGTTCACATCACTATTTGATGGCCTCCACTCACCCACACCAAGCTGGTGTTGAATAACCATCCCAAATGATCAACACAAACATTCACTGACTATCAACATTCACTCACGATTAGTACCATTAAATAGCCTATTATACATAATGTGACTTCTGGTTGTCAGGGATAGTGTATGTAACATTTCAATTACATTTTATATTATTCACCAATACATTCCCTGTCTGTAGACCCTCATTCATCCCAGTAAGAAAAAAACTTAAAAGAAGAGAAGGAGATGCCGACTTTGCTCTAGCCCCACTTTGGGCCCCTGACCTATACTGTTACAATTCATAAATAAACTGAGTCGTTTATAGTTTGCCCAAGAAAGTAACATATCCTGACCACTAAACTCGTACTCACTCAGGTAGGACTTTATGGACAATATTGTGTTAATGTGGAAGTTTCTGTTGTGAAATCACATCTAATAAATGCATGTTTTCTCTCCTCTCTTTACAGTCTAAGTGAGCCATCTCTGTTCTCTCATAACGACAGTGCATTATTGGGTGGCCTCTCGAGTGTCCGGCGCCCTGTTCTGTTGCATAAACGAGCTCTGGCTACATCTTCCTCCTTCTTAACACCGACACCTTTAGCACAAAGTATCCCCCAGTCTCTCCTTCAGGACACCCCTCAGCCCCCGAGCTGCAGCAGACCGGTTTACATCCACTTCTCCCAGTCCATCCAGCCCAGCCTGAAGCCCAGAGTCACCAGGCGACACTCACACATCCCAGGCTCTGACCTAAAACCTTTAGTCTCTCAGGGCTGTCTACTCGCTGAGCCTCTATCTGTTGTGGGTAAAACCTGCCTCCCGAACTGTAGCCCTCGCCCTGCTCAGGCCGCTGTCCCAGGACCATCTCGACCCCAGCTCCATGTGTTCCTGCCCACAGAGGCCGAGGGAGAGGACAGTGAGTCAGTGGATGAGGGATTTATGGATGAACTGGACAGTAAGATGAGTTCACTGAAGCTCCAGCAGGGGGCACCACAGACTGTACCTCTGCACTGCAGTAAGAAGAACCTCTCCTTCTGTACACAGTAAAATAATGGACAACATTTATTATTGAGTCCAACTTGTTTAGTTTACTACACTTAGTTTAGTTTACTACACTTAGTAGTCACTTTACATTTCTTCACTGAGAAGGTCAAAACTAGCCACAGTTAAGGTCTATAGTAGAATTTAAAATAGCAAAAGAATTTGCTACACAATACTAACTTACTTATGCAGCTAACTACTGCTATTCGAAGATGGTGTTGGCCTTTATTTTATGTCCCAACAATGTATTATGATAATTGCTATAAATGTCACTGTTTGTGTTGTCTTATGAGAACCCTAGAATGTATGCAGCAGCAATAATCACTGAAAATACAGGACAAAGAAAAATAGACTGTAGTCTACAAGCAGTTGAGTTTAATAATGGTGCAGGTTACTTTTACTGCCTGATTTTGGTTAATTATAAATGCTTTAGGTGGCTGAAATTGAAAGAGAAGAACAAGAAAAGCTGAACTGAAAGTTTAGCATCACAAATGAATAAAGTACTTTTTAACTATGTTGTCAAACACACCAAATACACTCCAAAAACAATTTTCTGTACAGTGTTGTTATTTAATATTTTCACTTTGTCTCGATAAACAATAGACTATTAAAACTTTGGTTAATTTCCCTGTGCATTTTTCTAAGGTCTGAACATCTACTGTCTATTTCAGAAATGTTTACACATTTGTGTTTTTCTTACACAACACAGCAAGATCAAAATACTCAAGTAGCTATTAACTACTTAAAAAACAACAACAACCGTTTAAATGCTTGTTTTAGTGTTGTATTAAGCACTTACATACATGCGGGGGCGCATGAGATCTTGTTGGATCACAACTGCTGCCGTTTTCCCCAAAGAAGAAGTGGAACTTGCCAAACATTGGCGCTGTACTTTCACATTAAAACTGGGAGAAATATTATCAAGAAAAGCTGCTTGGTCTGTGGTTTGAACGCTGTTTTGTAGAAGTACAACTAAATTGCAAGCTATTGGAGTAGAATACACAGAAGGAGCAACGATGGAGGCCGCTGAAACTGGTATCCAGCGTCTGCACGGCACCAATCACACCCCGTCCGTCCAAGTCCCTGGCGCGGTAATTTCTGCACGCTGATCCAGCTGTATGCACACTTTACAGCGAGGCTATAGGCTCGCCATGGCACAGCGAGGGGTTTACAACTTTCTGTAAATTCTCAAATGCACTTTCAGCCTAGATATTGCATACATTTGTATAACAGTGTGGGGAATGGTGCAAACGAGCAGGCAGAGCATTTAGGATCATGCTAACATTAGCTTAGCGAAAAGCAGGCTAGTGTTTACAGGTACATACAGCATGGCTCAACTCACCAACGGGGCTCGGATAAAGGTAATTTTGCCCCAGGTCATATATCACATTGGCTTTACCAGAGGCAGCCGTTTATGGTCCATAGGTTTATACTTCGTACTAACTAACTCTTCAAACATCACACCGACGTATGCAAAACTATAAGCCTTTGTTGTTGTACAGCAATGTTTGTATTTGCGTGAAGCTACTCTGTATGCACATGTAACCTTTCAATTAAACATGTAGATAAATAGATATTTCATAATGGTTGCATTTTTAACTGTCAAAACATCATCAGTTGCTATGCCGTGATGCCATTGTAAGTAACTCTGGTTGTGCTTTAGGAATTTGAAACCTAATACTACTGTTCACAGAAAGTGTAATTTATAGGAAGTATTCAAACTTGAAACTACAAATCCATATAAATGTGCATGTAAAACAAATATAAACAATCTTTACTGTTTTAGCAGGTAACAGACGAGGTGGGTGGAGGAGAATTTAATCTGCCGAAGACTCCTGTATCAGAAGATGTTTTGATGGACATAAAAACAGAGGACATAAAGATAGAGGATGAAAGTGTTTCTACAGACAGCAGTAATTTAATTTCAAAGACAGATGACACTACACCAAATGAGGAAACTACATCTTTTAGCTGTAATTTATCCATTTCTGCATCACATAACCTTGACGAATTGATGGACATAGGTACAGTGGACCAAGAAGAGCAAGAGGCACAAATTAAAGAGGAAGACAATAAGCTGGAGATGCAAACAGATATGAGCCAGTCACCGGCTTTATCCAACACAGGTATAATTTGTTTACATCAGTGTTTTTAAATGTCTTTGACTTCATATAAGTAAACAGGAGTTTTTTAAATATATTTACATTTGTTTTAGGGAGCTCTTCACCTTCAACTTTGGTCAATGGAACAAAAGTAAGTATTTTCTTTTAATGCACGTTTGGGCAAAAAAAAACAAAAAAAAAACTTTAAATTTGGTTAACCTGTATAGAGTTGAACAGTTTACATTTTTATTTATCAAGGTTTGGTTATGAAATTACTTTATCTGTTTGTTATAGGAAAAAGTAGCCCAGTCTGCTGAGTTTGATAGTTCATCACCAGCTCTTGTCCAAGTGAAGGATGAGCCTCTGGATTATGAGTACGACCAGGCGCTCACATCAACAGCGCTAAAAGATGAAGACGAACCTTCTCCATTAAAGGTCACTGACATAAAGACGCAGTATGCATAAATCAAACCGTTCTTCCCCGGTTAGATTTTTTTAAAATTGTTGTATTGATTTAAATTGTCTAATTGTCAATAATGTTTTAACAGAATGACTTACAGATTGGAGCCGTCTTCTCTGTTGCTACGACCTCTGAAAGGTCGGCCTCCATCGCTCCTTCCCAGTTGCACATGTCGTGTTTTAATTGTAAAAAGAGCCTTATTAAAGGACAGACTGCCTTCCAGAGAAAGGGATCATCTGCTGTTTACTGCTCCACAGCCTGCCTCACAGCAACACTCCCCACAAACAAAGGGGGAACCACCAGGGTGTGCAACCAATGTCAGACGTAAGTTCACCAAAAATAGGTAAACTATTTTTATGGGACCCATAAATGGGTCATTGCAGTTTGAATGCAGTTTTACTAACTGCATAAGCTATCTAGAATTAATGTTTTAAATGTGTTGCATGCAATGAAAACACATTTTATAAAATACATGTGCCATGATGTGCAGAAAAATAACTACAAAATAAAACTATGGGTCAGAATAAAATGATAAGGGATATAAAATTAACAATAAACAAATGTACTTTTTATGTCGTTCCAGATTGATCTGTCGACCTCAAGACATCATATTTTGTCCTAATGCTAATGGAGCAATGATAGACTTCTGCAGTCAGAACTGTCTTAATACTTTCAAACAGAAGAAAGCCCCAAGCATCAAGATCCAGCCCTCGACCTCAGCTCGACCCACTGGACCCCTGCAGACTCTGTGCAGCATGTGCAGTCGCTACTGCGTTGTAAGTTCATTAACAATCAAAATAAAGAGCCATCACACACCGAGAAATGTTTTATATATACAGTACATGGCTAAAAATAATCTGGCTTCTTTGTAGTATTTAAGTTAAAAAAATATGTTATATTCAAAGATATAGATTCATGTTTTACGCTATAATAATAATGGCTTACATTTATATCGCGCTTTACAATGCCCAAGGCGTTCTCAAAGCGCTTTACAATTTAGAGTCCATTATTCATTCACTCCACAGTCACACTGGTGGTAAGCTACTTGTGTAGCCACAGCTGACCTGGGGCACACTGACAGAGGCGTGGCTGCCAGTCTGCCAGTCTGCCCCTCCGACCACCACCGAACCCCAATCACACAACCACATTCATTCATAGGCAATGTGGGTTAAGTGTCTTGCCCAGGGACACAACGACAGTTTACGCTCGGACTGGGACTCAAACTGCGCCACTGCAGCCCCCCATTTTTTGCCGCTATACATTTTTTAATATGTTTATTTTAACAGAGTAAACACGAGGTTACGGTGGGCGGCATCATTCATAAACTTTGCAGCGACAACTGTTTTAATCATTTTCGGAGTTCAAACAAGCTGGCAATGGCTGGATGTGCCAACTGTGGATCCTTCTTCAGCAGCAAACCCCTCATGCTCAAGTTGGATGAAGGCAACAAGACACTGTGCAATCAGGAGTGTCTGACCAGATTCAAAGAGGTACAAAAACTTACACTGACAAATGAACAGTCACTACATCATAATGCCACTATCAATGAATGCAGCTCTTGGCATAACAATGCATCAGTTTTCAGTTTTTTGGAGGGTTCAGTTCAGTACATTTTCAGTAAAAAAAGAAAAAAGCTGAAAAAATTACGTGTGTATGTATTTACTATAAAAGACACAAAGTAAACATTATCAATTTTATATATAAAATGCATTTGATTAATTACAACTTGCTGAAATTCACCCAAATCATTACGTTGATTATATAGTTGTACCACACTATAACCATGTTACACCCCAGCTAATTACCTTGCATTAGATTTTGCCACTGGATTAATAACATTAATTTATTTTTCAGAAAAACAAGTCGACACCGCCCTGTACAATGTGTCGCACAACTCGGCTCATGTCTGACATGGTTGAAAACACGAACACAGACGACACAGTGAACCTCTTCTGTAGCAGCAGTTGTGTTATGGCTTATAAAGTCCAGACCGTCAGTTCTTCGGGTAACTGACAACATTACGTCTAACATTTCTGGATTTTTAGTGACTGACATTATCTTACATATTACCTCGTTTCAGTGACCGATGTGAATATGGTGAAATAACTTAAACTGAACAATTTTTATAGACTATCATTTAAACAATATAGACCCAAGTTTTTTTTCATATGCCTCTTTTTCTTCTTACTCGTAATCATGTGTTTTCTTATTTTCAAAAGGTGCACGGTTAAATTGTGACACTTGTGGCAAAACCATGGTGCCGTCATATCATCTTGCCATGTCCGACACCTCCATCAGAAACTTTTGCTCGCTGCAATGTGTCATGGCTTTTCAGGTAACAAAAAGAGTTTGTTTACTCTAGACTGCCTTATGATTCTACTAAGTGCCTTGTATTTTTTGTGGTCTATAGGAGAAATTCAAAAAGATGCCGTCAGTTGGTAACGTCTTCACCAAGTTACCGGTTGGAGCCCAAGTAACACCCATCGCTCCCCAGCCTCAGGTCGAGGTCATCCCTGGGACCATAAATCTGAACTGTCGTCAGTGTGCCAAGAAAATTATGATGAAACCTGAAGTCATCCAGATAGAAGTATGTTCATGAAAACTGTGTTACTTTTGAACTATAATATGGATTTTAACAATTAGTAACTATAATTGTAACCCATTGTTTTTCTTTTATTGATCCATTACAACCTATTTGTTTAATATCCTTATTTTCCCAGAACAAGCTGGTCTTTGTGTGTAGTCAGGACTGCTCACAGGAATTCAAAAGAATTCACTTCTTGGTGAATGTCTGTGATTATTGTAAAGTGGAGAAGATCACCAAAGAAGCCAAAAGAATCGGCAGCAAAAACTGTAACTTCTGCAGCGACGGTAAGAGAATATAAAATCACAGCATTTTTTTGGGGGGGGGGCTAAATTATGTCTTTGTTTCTCTGATTTTGCTGCCACTTATTCTCTTCCAATGTTATTTCAGGTTGTAAATTGCTGTACAGGCATGATTTGACTAAAAGCTGGGGCAAACACTGTCAGTCGTGTAGCTATTGTAATTCAGTCTCTAAAAAAGTGGTAACCGCAAATTACGGAAACACTGTCGAAGAGTTCTGCTCCGATGAATGCAGGTCCAAATACACCATGCTCTTCTGCCATGTGAGTAAAAATCTATTGGTTAATTAAACATTTAAATGATAATGTATATTTTCTTTGTGATTGACTAGGATTGAGTGCAACAAAATTCAAAATGACTACTTAATTAGTGTTAGTCAGTTTGTTCTGTCAGTGTCTGTTCATGGTGTTCGTGGTGGTTATTAACCATGGACAAATTCAATCTGGCTTTTCAGGTTTTCTTCTGTATCTTTTTCCTGAGGACAAAAAGTTATGTGTGAACGTTGTCTTTTAGGATTTTGTTAGCCCTGTTGAGACATCAGGAGGTTGCAGTTTCCAATCATTTTTTCTGCTGATTTAGTTTGCATTCACCTAGTCATGTTTTTAAACTGTTTTTCATGTCAGGTTGCAAAGTGTGACTTATGTTCTCGTAAAGGAAAACTTAAGCAGAATTTGCCTCTTTTGGGCGACACCAAACACTTCTGTGACCTCGCCTGCCTCCTCAAATTCTGCTGCAGCATCACACAGACACAAGGAGAGTTGGTTCTTAAAAGTATGTAAAAAAGTTCCAACTACAATATCCCTCAAAAAACATAATTTACATACCTGTCCTTTATGTCCTCAGCTGCCACGCCTATCATAGCAAATGTTAGGTCACTTGCCAGCCCTGCAGATGAAATAGGTACAATCATCACAGTATTTGCAGATCAACATTTCTAGTATCTGTGTTAATTTTCTATATGTGTAATTATGTATTTTTCCTTCTCTCCAGGCTCAACCATGTTTCAGAGCACCTCAAGACCAGCTCAAGTAGCTCCTCCCAAAGTCCTGAAGAATAAGGCTCTCCTCTGTAAACCCATTGTTCAAAATAAGGGCATCTCATGTAAAACTCAGACTGTGGACTGTGAAATGCAAACAGGTACCAAAGAAATCAACTTATTGAAGTGTTATAGTTACTTTTGTTACATTGTAGAAACTGAGATCTTTGCACTAATGCATTCTGTTCTTCCTTGTTGTAGATAAAACTCCTAGCATGCTGATAGTGCCTATACCAGTACCAGTCTATGTCCCAGTGCCCATGGCCATGTACAGCCAGTGCACTCCGCATCCAACGGGTCTGCCTTTACCAGTAAGTTAAACCCATATAAACAGCAGCAGCCTACAGTATCTGCAACATTGATATATGAATGCATTGGTGTGATTGTTGTGGTCGAATGGGCTGCCATGAGTTTGTCCCAGGACAGTACCTACAGAGGTAGTGTCCGAACTATGAATTGAATGAATAGCGGACTTGGTTGTTACTGATCTAATGTGGACACTGGTTAAAATCTATATTAATTTTAAATTTCTCAGTTGCCCGTGCCCATGTTCCTCCCTGTGGCGATGAACAGTGCTGAAAAGATTGTGGAGACCATTAAGCAAATAAAAGAGAAGATCCCATCCAACCCGTTTGAGGCGGAGCTTATCCTGATGGCAGAGATGGTGGCTGAAGACAGTGAAGAGCAATCCAAACCGAGAACTCCAGAGAGACAGACCAGTAAAACTTATCCACCTGCCACTGATGGTCATTTCATTAGTTTTGTTTCTCTTTTAGTTTTTATGAACCTTTTTTAAAGTTACATTTACTTGAATTTCCAGATCGCACAAGTACCTACAGTGACGACTTGGACACAGACGACTTGGACACTTTTCTGAACAACTGGGAGGACACAGATCCAGGTCTTAGGACGCCCAGTCAACCGTTTGCTCACGAAAAACTCCTCCCCGTCATTGACATTCCTGTTGGAACACCCCATGTGCCACACTCGCCACCCCGACATTTCAGCGCACCAGCCATGGACCTGGAAGAAGATCTTACCATTGGTACGTCTATAAACACAAGGTTTTGCTTGTTGAATACATGTTTTTAATTTTAAATTCTAATAAACTGCAGAAACGTTGGAGAGATTGGCCCATCTGAGAGAGCAGGCAGCCCGTTCCCCTTCACCTCCACCAAGGCATTACCGAAAAGCCAGGGAAAAAAATAAGGCATAATATTTTCTACTTTACTATTTTTGTTTATTTATCTAATCTTCATCTACAATCTTCATATCTTATGGAAAGGTTTTTTTAAATATTTTTTTCAAGGGTCGTAATTCAAGGAGGTCAAAAAAAGCAGTTGAGCCTGTGGTTCCCAAGGCAGCCTCTCAAGCTGCCATGCCCCAGAAACTGAAGAGTGATTATGGACTAGACGCCTGGAAACACTGGGTTCAATGGAGACGAGCTCAACCAAACCTACCAAGGCCACGTATCGGCTGTATGTCCACTTCTGTACATTTTAAAATGCCAAATTTTGATTCAGAAACCGTGCGTGTTAACTGTAGAACTTCAGAGTTTATTTTATCAAAATGTTCCCCTCATCAGCACGGCCCTTCGATTTAAAGGAGGACATTCTCCAGTGCACCACGGCCGAGCTGAGCCTGGGCCTCTGCTGCTTTGTGTCCGAGATCAAACGTCCGAACGGAGAGCCCTACTCCCCAGACGGCTTATACTACCTCTGCCTGGGTCTCCAGCAGGTACCGGAATTTAAGCAAAGGCTCAATTTGTGGGTTACATTCAGTCATTTTTCACATTACCTACATTTGCCTGTTTGTAGCATTTGTTTAACAGTGGACGTGTGGAGAATATCTTCATGGATCGATTCTATGGCAAGTTTTCTGCAGATTTCACAAATAAGCTTAGAGGCTTTTCACCTGTACTTATGCCCAGTGGTAAGTTATACCCAGATTAGTTTTTCTTCTTCTATGTCTGCTCTCCTAAACCTATCCTAATTCATGTGCTTGTGTACTCAGGATATGTGCACTCTCGAGTGGAGGAGGAGTTTCTATGGGACTGTAAACAGCTCGGGGCCTATTCCCCCATCGTCCTCCTTAACACACTCCTCTTCTTCTGCTGTAAAAACTTCGGCTTCGTCACAGTGGAGCAGCACCGGCAGCTGTCATTCGCTCACGTCATGCGCTGCACCAAAACCAACCCCGACAACTCCAAGACCACTTTCCTGCGCTTTTACCCTCCACAAATATTTCCAAATGAGACAGGTAGGAGACAAAACTAATGTGTGTTGTTAGTTGTGTAGATGGCTATTGTCTATGATTTATATGCCCCAAAATTGATGGAAATGCTCCCACAAGAGGAATAAATAAATGCAGCATGAAAATCAAAACATTAGAATATGTGTCTAAATAGAAAAGGCAACTCAAAAATAGAGTTAACATTAAGCTTATTTATTTTTACAAATATTTAAAGACATTCCCTTTTACTGCATCAGTTTGTCAGAGCTTAAATAGACCCAAATGAACACACTACACAGCAGACAAACACGCAAAACCAGTGATACTGAAATAGGGTTCAAACAAAACACAGCAAAGCACTGCAAATTAATGCACTCTGTAACACTGCATCGGGTCTTTACAATATGTTCTATTCTTTAGTGGATTGTATTTACAGATTGTTGAGGGAAGTGACCCAGACAAACAAAAGGCAAACAAACAAAAATGAGTTGAAGAGTTTGTCATATCCACCCTTACAAGTGCACTTTAAGATCTAACATAAGGCAGAAACAAAAAGAAACTGACCTTAAACTCAAAACAAAACAAGGACAGCAGGTGACAATGTTAAATCACAGTCAAAACAAAAATACAAAATTACAAACACTCTACACAGTTTACAAACAACAGTTTTCTAATATTTATAAAACACAGTGCATAAAACGGTAAATCTTTTTGTTCTTAGAGCAAGAAGAGACTCCTGCAAAGAAGCGTAAGGCAGACGAGGCTAAAGAGGAAGTACTAGAGATGGCAGAGAACTCCGAGAATCCTCTCCGCTGTCCGGTCCGACTTTATGAATTCTACCTCTCCAAATGGTGAGCACTGGTTTAGCCTTTTATAATTGACTATTTGAATGCAGTTTCAGGCCTGATTCCAATACCATATTAATATTACATTATTATACAGTATTAATCTGGGTGATTGAGTATCTGGGATCCTTATTCATTGATTTTATAATGAAAACATATCACTCTAGTTCGGAGTCGGTGAAGCAGCGCACCAACCTGTTTTACCTCCATCCCGAGCGTTGCTGTGTGCCCAACAGTCCTCTTTGGTTTTCATCCACGCCCCTTGATGATGTTACAATGGAGGCGATGCTGATTCGAATCCTGGCCATCCGAGAGCTTCATCCCAAACTCTGTAAAAATGTGGAGGACCTCGCCCCGGACGATAAGCCGTACATACCAGAAGAAGACGACGACTCAGACTGAAGTGGATTGTGAAATATCCAGGACTATGGGACTAAACAGTTTACAGCATTTTACTCTGAAGCTGAGAGAGACAGTTTTTTTACAATCAACATTCGTTAAGGATTTACTAACGTGATGTAGCTACAACCTTTTGTTGGAAACTAAACTTGGTCAACATCAATTCAATTTTTCATCACTTCTTCAGCACGTTTGTAATGGAGGCTTCATTTCCAGAACATAAAAGTATCCAAGATAAAATAATAAAAAGCCATCCTATTTTTTTTCTAACAAAAACAATAAATATTAATGTTTGTAGTGTTGGTTTAGAATGATGGATACATTCACTGGGTGACACTTTATTAGGTTCTTCATGTTTTCTCCAGAGCTTGATGTGACAAGTGTTTAATTTCAATAGATCATTTGTTCCATTATATCCTATATTTCTAAGTACCGTACTAAGTACCGTACTGCACTATTTTCAAAGGCATTCAAACACAGGTTTGCCACATGTTCACAACAAGTTCATGGGCTTAATGCAGTGTTATAGGTTGATTAACTATTTGGACTCAAAAGCAGATAATTAGGTCTTCTTAATAAAGTGGCCAGCCAGTGTACAATCATCTTTGACTAAAGCCTACATCGAGTATATTTGGCATTTCTCCAAAAGTCTCCAAAGTGAAGCTTGGAGAAAGTGATACAGTATCCATTTATTTAGTCCAGTGAATATGTGTGACAAGCTACATAGTGTATATCCCTTTCTTGCCCCTAAATGGAGGCATAAACCTTGCTGTAAAATGCAACATTAGTCACTTTAGTATAGCCTTATGTTTTATATAAAAAAAGACTTGAGATTTTGCTCATTATTGTAACAAAATTACCTGACCCCTTTCCTTTATTTTCTGTCTGTGATCACTTTATTGCTTCATTTATTGGAATATATTTGGAGCTCGTTTCTATCCACTTTATAGTAGTCAATATTACTATTAATAAGCTGTATTGTTTGCCATTTGAGAAATTTCATTGGAAAGACAATAAATCACATAATTTTGAATTTATCACTGCACTGCAAATTCTTTGTTCATTTTAGTCCACTGTGAAGTACAAAGAACTCGATTCTGTATGCACATACACTATACCCAAGCTGTCCTTAAATGTGGTTGTGTTTTTCTATTGTACCATCTTTTTTACAATAAACTACAAAAACATTATGGCTTCTTACATGTATTTAGCAAAGTTGTACTGTATAAATACAGACTATGAACATTAGCATGACAAGCTATCTACTTGTCTGATACAAAGTCAAAATACATTTCAGAGAATTACAAATTACTTGAATAAGCACAGCTGGCCAGGCCTCTTGGACATTCAATGGTAATTACAATTTACTGAAAAGTTCTTCTATGACACAAGTTACAAATACATCAAGTGACTGGAATAATATGGCTGTTAATGTCAGTAAACAAGCAAATTCAGTGCACGTAACAGTGTACAGAATAATACAGTCATGTAAATACAATCAGTAGCATAAAATAGGGCATATGAGTGTATAGGTACATTGGTGAACTTAGATTATTTCTAACTAGGGTTTTATTCAGGATACTCTCCCCTCGTGAAACAAAAAATTCCAAAAGTTGATTTGATTGTATTTCCACTGTCTTTTTTTTTTAGAACATTACACAATTTCAAGCCCCCTTCAGCTTCCCCAAACTGGGAGTATGTCTACAACTATGACTCTAATGTAAGAAATTAATCCCTGCATCTGAATTATCAAGAACTACATTTATAATATACTAAATTTTGAATTTCTTGTGCTAAGAATTTAAAACATGACACTAAATCTACACATCAGTAGGACATACTGTCACTACTGGGGGTGAAATATGAGGTGTCCACTCCAGTCTACATATCATTTATCTTTTAGGTCACTGTTGTGTTCAGAATGGACCTGCAGCCTCCTTTTAAAGTGGACGCAGAGATAGGCCAAGTCCTGTTTATCGAGTGAGTGTCCCAGGACCAGATACATGGACAGTACCCCCGCCAGCAGCAGTCTGTCCAGAGACAAGGCAGGGACCACCCATAGGATCACCATCAGCTCTAGACAAACAGGGTGGCGCAAGTGGGACATCAGTCTCTGAGCACCGAACGATTTATCCGACAGAGGGTCCCCAAGTCCAAACCAGTTATAGTACACCTGGACGACAACAAACAAGTGAGTGATGCCATTTATGGACATTCAAATGATGCCAGTTTAGTGTTTACAAAATAATGAATGGTATGAAAGGGCTAGTGTAAGTAGTGAAGGTTAGTTGGCCTCACAGTTTATTGAGTTTTTGTTTTGTTTTTATAAACTAAACTGAGACACCAATTGGCTGGGCAACCTTTGAACCTTGTGCGTTGTGTCAATTCAGTTTCTTCTACAGTGTTTCTGAACTGGTTATTAAGTAGCACCCGTTATTAAGCTTTGGGTTTTAAACATTTCTCATTAAGTACCAGAGAATAGGGCTCTGTCCAAGTACTATTATATTTGACTAAATTTGCATAATTCAGTCTAAAACAGGTCTAGGACAATGAAAGATTGATTTAAGACTAAACCAAGTCTAATCCAGATATACATTAGGCTTGAATTAAGACATTTCCAGGTCAAATCCAAGTTCTTCTACCAGAGCTTTGTGAAAGACTATTGAGTAACACTAGAAAGCACCAATTATGACTGTTTGACTTAGCACTGTTTATGTATTGTGATACTCTTTTTGATCTACTTGTGAGAGTTGCTCAAAAGCTCCTCGCCCAACGTGGAGCTCGAACACACCACCCTTAGATTAAGAGTCTCATGCTCTACCGACTGAGCTAGCCAGGCGTGCGTCTTTTCTTAGCTGGTGTTTCAACAGTGGGTTTTTCAAGAATCGGGACTAGTTTTTTAGGTTTTGGTGGTTTTGTGACTGACCTGCTTGATGCCCATGAGTTCAGGGTAATCAAATATCATGAGGATGCTGCAGATAATGGCCCAGCAGACAAAGTGAAGAGAAAAACACAGGAGAGGGAACCATATGCTCCATGGAGCCTGTCTCACTGACCACAGACAGGGTGCTTCTGTAAGGGGCTGCCAAAAACGCATCAACACCTAAAAACAAATACAAAAGGTAGATATTTTAAAGACACATACTGGTAATCTAAATCTAAAACCCCACATCAACACATCTATTCCCTGCATAGTGTACACCATAATAAAGTACTTAAAGCATCACCTGTCACCAATTCATCACAGTTCATAGGCCCTTTAAAATGTTTGTCATGTGGAATGTTAAAGTTCTGGCAACTGAACCCAAAAGTTTATTTTGTTTATTTTTTGTATCATTTATGGTGGGTAGAGTAATTTTGAGCAAACAATGAAGAAAAACTACAGTGGCCATCAACATTTCTGTAGGTACTTGTCCAGTAAAACCTAAAAATCAAGAATTTTGTCACCAGCCGCAATGCTACCTTTAGGGTTAGGGTTAGGGTTAACCTTTATACTAATTACTAATCAGTTAATCAAATAAACATACAATATTTCCTGACCAAGCTTTGACATTACTTGCAGCAATGTTTTATGGTAATCCAAATTTCTCTATTGAAAATTTATTATGGTCTTGCCTCCAATTCCCTCCATTCCATCATTTACAACATTCTGTTTAGAAACTTTTAAAGGCTCTACTAGACAACCTTTGATACTGACCCGGTCATCACAATCTAAAAAATTGACAGCAAACACCTGAGTTAAACTACAGCTGTTACCTTGTGTTATTTTCTTATTGTCTGGGTATAATACTTCACCTGTAGGACCAGTGCAGTGGTGAAACAGTATGCCGTCCGGTTGAGTGCCCCGAGCGCTGCCTCACAGACCTGTTTGACGGGGGACCAGGCCAAAACACTGTGCTGTAACGTGAACAAAGCCAGCAACCCCAGGTCTACCAACAAACACCTTAGGACTGAGCTCTTCTGCAGCGCCACGGACCACGGGATCAGGTCTAAATGTGGAAAATGAACAGTCAGTACAGCATTTTCTTAACCACACAACTATCTACAGCATACTGAAAGCTGTGCAACGTCGGATTTGAGTTGAATTGTGTAATCGTAAATTAAATGTTGTAGTCAATAAATAAAACAGCATCCAAAATAAATTCCTAAAGAAATTTGAGTTAACTGTTTATTAAAATCTAAATTAATTTGTGTTAAAAATATGTTATTATACTTTCCTTATGCAGACCACAATTTGTTGCTCTACCCAAATTATTCAAAATGAGACTTATTTTGATACAGTTTTCATTGAGTGTCCAGAGTGTGGCCATGAATCTTTAAAAATTTACCGCCCAACGTGGGGCTCGAACCCACGACCCTGAGATTAAGAGTCTCATGCTCTACCGACTGAGCTAGCCGGGCAGACTGACCCCTTGTGGCAGGAGTGTGTCATATCAACTTTCCAAAAGGAACTTAGTAGCAACAACCTGATTAGAGGGTAACTAATGGGTAATTACATTTCTGTTGACTGATCAAGCAACAACATGCATTTTGTCATATTGCTTGCTACCATATAGTGATGTTTAAGGCCTACACGCATTATAAAGTTGTTTTACTACGCCACATTATAAATGTAAAACTTAATCTCTGCAAAGACTGTTTTTGCATTCAGTTTACAAGAGCCGTCCGCCCTGGTCCATCCTTACCTTGGCATAGTGTCGTGTCACCGGTGATATTGTGATAAATGGCTCTAAATGAAACAAAACGAATAAAGTCCGAACCGGTGATGAAAACAAAAGCAAAGTTTACAATGGACACGACACAGAGAGCCCAGCCGCGTACGGGGCCTGACGCCATTTCATTAAACTTTTATCTTCATTTGGCACCGTCCGAAGAGTTGTTTCTTCCGGGAGCATCCGCAGCAGTACATGTTATTGACAGTAGATGGCGCTAAGAGACGCACCAGGAGGCAGACCAGACTAGTTTTTGTAACAAAGAATACTAAAGCAGGTACGACAAACCGGTCAAAACACGCATTAATTGATTATAAAAGGTAACTTGAAATGCATATACAAAAATTAAACAAATAAACAAATTAGACTAGCCTATGTAATTCACAAAAACAAAATGTGGATTGGGTGAACTCTCAAAATATTTTTTGGTGTGGAAAAATGTTTCTTCGTCATTTGAAAAGAATGCAGTGTTACACCACAACAGGGGAACCATCAAGATTGTAAAGCAGAGAAAAAGACTTTGAAGCTGGTTTGAAAATAAACAGTGACAAAAAAGAGGAAGATTCCAAAATTCCCCCACACTCATAAAAGGTTATAGATGTTTAAAAAAGATACAATATCCAGGAAGAGGCAGGTCTTTGACATGCCACGTTAGGGTCACAGAATAACTTGAAAGACAATATGCATCTCAAACAATCAACAAATTAATCCAATTTTGCAGATGAATGAACCAGGAAAAGTCTCACTTTATTTTTACTTTATTACAGAGAGATAGTATAGTATTAAAAAGCTATTAAACAAAATCTTGAGTTGCTGAAACAATTCATCACAGTTCTCAGATGAGATTTACTTCTCTGCCAAAACACTCCACATGAAAACTTCTATTGAAGGAGACCACTCGGATACAGTCTGTAGAGCCCTGAACACAAACAAAGTGTGTAAGAAACAAAATTCAGTTTAGATTTATTTTATTTGCAGTTTTTTATAAAAGCACACACTCACTCACTTCTGTCGGGAGTATTGGCATCTTGCACATGGCACATCTGGGAGCCTTCAACCTGGAAGACCATTTTATTTTCAGATAATAGTAATAAGTCACTTTGCCTGCCACATCTTTAGATTGTTTCTATTTGATTTTTCTTACATATTGTGAAAGTAGGTTTTGTAATGTTGCTGAACTGACTTGTGATAGTCGCTGACACAGTAAACCTTGTTGTCATTGTCCACAGTGAAAGGCCTCCCCTCTAGGCTCTGTTTACACACGACGCAGCGGAAACATGAAGTGTGGTAGGACTGTCCATGGGCCTGAAGCACCTGAAATATAGAGACAATAAACAAATAAACAAGACCTATTCAACAGAAGTAAGTCTTTGTACAGGAGGTCAAAATAATACTTACATCGTCTTCAATTAGATGACCACAGCTGGCACAGACTTCAGGAGCTGGGTGTACTCCTGAATACTGGAATGACATGAAAATGTAGCATGTTGTAAAAACTAAACAATTTTCTTATTCTTTTGGCAGATAATTTTACTTAAAATAAGAAAAAAAAATATGTTGAAGTTACACTGAAACAAGTAACAAAATCTAGACTTAATAAGTAAATACATCTAAACTAGTCAAAACAACTCAAATCATTAATTCAAATCATTTTATCAATAAAATGTAACCTTAAAACCTAAATTAATACAGAGAAGAATCAGCAATCACATCTATTAGGGCACTCACCAAAAAGTCATCTTCACAGTAGATCCTTCCTGACATAAAATAAAATGGCTGTCCGCGGAGAATTTTACCTAAACATTAAACACATTATTACATTATAGATAAAATATGGATAAAACAACCCCAGTTTGTGCTAACTTACTGCAGGTGAAGCAGGTGAAACATTTGGAGTGGAATAACTGTCCCATTGCCTGACAGGCTCCGTCCACACTGCACACTGCTTTACTGCATCTTGAACAATTTCCTGCAAAAATTAAACAAACCAAAAGCACAAAATTAATCAAAATCTTATTCTTACAGATGTAGTGTATAGAAACCAGACCAGTCATTAATTATGTCTGTATACTTTCAAATAAGGATTGCAAAGCATATTACACCCTTTCACATTTCAGTGGTTAAAGTGATAGGATTATCTGTTTTTAGGCTGTAATCTCAAAAGTACAATTTGCTTATTTCTGAAAATAATTACATTTTTGGAGAACTTTTGATTCAATAAATACATGCATACACAACATTTTAACACAAGAGAAAATGTATCAAATCGCTGCTAAATAATCAAAACAAAAATCACTTTCATATTTTCTGTGGATTACCTGAATTTTGGGGAACTAAGTTAAAATAAGTTATACAATAAAGAATACACACTTTCTTAAAACACATGCAGTAAATTATGCATGTTTTTTGTTCTTACCAAAGTACAAATCCGTGTTGTCTCCCATCTCTGCCTGGTCCCTCACTACAAGCGCGTGTCTGGGGCTAATTTTGTGCCGAGTGCAGACAGCTGAAAGACGAGATGCTGTCTGGCTTTATGGCACTTGTCTTCATAGCTTTTCGAGGCTTTGGGTTCAACATGATTAGACCCAGTGACTCCTGGAGGAAATGGGTAGCAGCCTGTGAAGTGGTATCTTCACAGCACAACTATTTGGATACATGTAGGGCTATTATAGGATTTTACAGTAGGTAGGTAAAAATAGATATTACTGTATATTACGTAGTTTTAAATTGCTTTGGAATTGCCACTTGAATTGCATCTGATACCACAGTGACGAAATAGAAAACCTCATGGCGAAAGGGGCCAAACCAAGTGTCATTTTGAAAGTGTATATTATTCAGCCCCATTGATTTGCAAGCTTTGTATGATAGCCTTTTTGCAATTTTTCCACGCCTGAAACATTTTTTTTTATTCTTAATTGACTATTAGGTGTAAGTAATTGGACCTTTCATTTTGTTTGCTAAATAGGACCAGCATTTTTTAAATAGATGATGCACATAAAAAAGTGGATATCGGTTGTAAAGTGTTTTATATCATTGTAATTGTATATCAAAGTTGCCATAGGCTAAATAATGTACACAATGCAGTTTACACTTTTATTTAGTACAAGCTCATCAACAGATTATGGTGCTGTGTTCATAAAAGCCATGCATTACTGCTCTCTTGTGGTCAAACCTGGGTAGCTAAACTCAAAATTTGTGCCACCAATAAACCAACAAGTGAATCAGCATTATGCCATGGTGGGAATGCTCATATATTTTTGTTTGTAAAATGTAAATGTAAAATACAATAACTATGCTGTGAGTTATTGTCCAGTATGTTGTCACTTTTTAGACAGATAAACCTGCTGTGTAACTTATGGGTTCTGTTCAAACTAGAATTGCCATATCCAAAGTGAAGAGTAGCTTTTTGCCACTAAAATGAGAGAATATATTTACTTAATTTCAGTAAACATCACTGCAAAGTATAAGGCTTATGTCTGCATTTACAAAGATAGTTTAAGCTTAGAAATTACATGGAGAAAAAGAGGACTGTACATTTCTTTTAGTGGATAATAAACCAGCGTGAGGCACACATTTGGCCCGTGGTGGACGCTCAGTAACAGGCGCTGGGAGTGGGGCAGCCGGACTGACAGCTGCTAGATCCTCACTGCAGTCTGTTGTTACAGTACAAAACCGTTTTTACCAAAACTACGCCCACTCAGCAGGCGGTTCAACTGGTTCAACCTAAAACATTAGTACACGCTACATGAAGGGGTGTGTTTCAATATTTTAAGACATTTGGACAATTTAACAATGCAAGAATCTGGTTATGATAGTAAAAACAGATTAACTTCACTTTTGGAGATCAGTCATTGTTTTATTGTGAGGCAATGTGAATGATTTGTGTGATCTGCCTTGGCCCCAGGTGTGTTTGACTTCAGGAATGTGACAGGCAAGTGGAGACAGACCTCTGGAAGAAGAACTATGTGTATATTCAACTCACTAATAACATCCACTCACGTACCTTATAGCATAAAGGGCTTTTTAAGATTACAAAATAGTTCAAAATTAATGTTTGAATGAGACTGTACACTGTACTAAAGTTTGCCAGTGGCCACTTTATTAGGTTGACCTATTTACCTGATCTCTAATAGCTAATCACCCAGAAGATTTAGCCATGCACATGTGTTCAAGACAAACCTGCTTCAAGTTCAAACAAGTGAGAAATGAAAAATGTGTGTTTGAAGTGACTTTGTACATGGTATTGTTGCTGCTGCCAGATGCAATTAATGACCTATAGGGATTTATGCATACAGCTTGGTACAACTTGGGTGTACAGGGAATGGTTTTAAAAATACAATATCCAATGTGCAGAAGTGATGAGTAGTAATGAGTAGATTATGACAGAAAAACATGAGCTTGGAGAGACAGAATGTGCATAAAAAGTCTGTTGAACAAATGCTGGAGTGTGATTCATTTGGCTCACTGTGAAACATGACCAACATAACTCATATTTTTGCTATAAATAATTATGCCTCTAAAAAGTCATTTTTAATAAATCCAAATGTCATTTTTAGCAAATAAGTAATTAACTGCCATTTAGATTATAATAATTCTCAAGCACAGTCCCTAATATTCAAAAATATAGATTAGTCATGTTAACATATGTCCTTTTGTAATTCCCCACCCCGCTTTCTGGCTCATTTCGGGAGATCCACAGCTCAATGCCAACCATTTCTGGCATGTCCATGTGCGTATAAATAGGGCAGCAGGCATTGTACAGCACAAGTCACTTAAGGACTCTCCAATTATCAGCGCATGCTTCACTACTGCGTATCTCGTAGGCTAAAGAACAGAATATTCTCTGGAATTTCTCTCACTTCCAACCAACCAAGTCTTCAAGTTTGAACAGGTATCCGTCCATCTTTTGCCTATCTATCCATGCCTCCGGACCACGCCCTTCTCCGTAGCGCTGCGTACAGGTAACGCACAACAGGAAGTAGCTGTCAGCGTCGAGACTGCTGCAATGTGAGGGATTTCAGCTCGGAAGGACCAACACCATGCTCTAAAGCGTTTTATATCCTCAATTTTCTTCTTAAACGACAGTTTTTTTCGTTTGCCATGCGTTTCCCTTGGAGCTTGTGGACTTTAGCGCGACTTGGATTACTATTGTTGACTGCCTTGTGCGCAACAGGTAAGGTCTGCCGTGTTATCAAACTGTCATCTTGCTGCATTGTTGTAGGCAGCCTTTAGCTATTCAAAACTACTTCACAAAGTGTTAGTATGATTATGAAAAGTATCACAATGCATTCTTATCTGGGTCAAATATGTCACAAATGTCCACTAGCTATAATCAAAGATACAGTGCTGTGAAGTGGTCTGGCACTTAAGCCCTATTCTTTCACATAGGAGGACAGTACTTGACATGAATTCTTCATCATGTATAATTGATGGGCTTTGGATGAAAGGAGTGCGGCTCGTTGAGTGGGTGTGGAGTGGAATAACTTGCAATCTCCACTTTCCGAGACCTCCATTTTCAAAGGTTTATGATGCGTTTATGGAGCTTCCTTAGGCTTGAATTCATCATTGCTTCATAAATGATTGACCACCAATATGCTCTAATGTGATTCTGGCACCGCTACAATTAGCCACAGTTCCCTTTTATTCTCACTGACATTGAACTCATCACCATTATTGGGCCATTGCATTTTGCATTTCTATGGCTTTTGTGGGAAACTTTTATCTTTTATGTTATGGTTTTGAAGCAATTTTCAACACACCCATTGTTTACCTTTAACCTAGATCTCAATACAAATACAAATGCTGCTGTGGGGAAGTGTTGCCTTCAAGTTCTTACATGTTTCGGGAGAATAGTAGGAGCAGAGGCGTGCAGTTGTAGGGGGCTTAATGAGCAGGTCCCACAGAAAGATTAAACTTTGATCCAAAAAAAGGACAGGGCAGGACAACAATATTTATATTTGTAATGTTTGTTCTTGATATAGGGACTTTTCTTCACAATTATCAAAATTCGCAGGGCTAACACGTACTACAATCACTTACAGACAACTTGTCACTTACTCATTAACTATGCACAATACAGATTCACTTAGTACATTGCATGTCTGGTCAGCAAGAGTCTTGTCATTTTTTTTTTATATAGGTCTAACTTATGCATTTACATTAGTGGTGGTGATTTATGACCAACTAATAATATGTCCCAAACAAAGACTGCTTTATCACATTATAGACAGCTACATTTCAGTTGAGTCAGTTGAAACACCCTCACAAACTGAAACTGGCACACTCACTGAACAATGGCCTTAGTGTAACTCTACAGCAGCTGCCTACGTCTTGAGTTGTAGTTTGATTCGCTGACAATTGTAATGGTAAAGCAGTGTACAGAGATCAGGTATCAAAGACACAGCTGTTACTCATGCGTCTCACAACAGGATATCGGCTCGGCGCTTTTCACTAATCACATGAGTCACTGTAATGAGAAGTCAATGGGATTTGTTTGGGACTGTCACCAGTGAAAATAGGAGTAGGTGTGTCTTACCGCAACTGCACTGTTTGCTCAATACAAAAACCTGCTCTAAAAACTGCATAGGCTAACAAACTGGCCACTATTTATGCAACGTTGACATTTTCTAAGATGTTTAGAAGACAAACTAAACAAGAAAGAATTACTGGTTAGATTTAGGCAGTTAAAGTGATAGATGATAAAGAGGCACAAGTGATGAATAAAATTAAAAAGTAAGCACCTGTCAGTCTATATTTGAATCTATTGTGGCAACGATTTTTTTTTACATTTTCTGCCCAACACTACTTCTCATTCATGACTCAGTGTTCAGTGTCTTGTATGTAAGTTGGAAAAAAATGTAAATGACAAACATGTCATAGGCATACATAGTTCTATTTGAAGTGTATGATTTTGCATCTACTACTTTGCATATATATATTTTT
>JAVQKG010313125.1:0-10057 GCA_036025885.1 Hypseleotris bucephala | reverse complement strand
TAAAACATTTTAAAGAGAGATATTGAAAAAACAATTTAAGTTTTAAGTTTTCATTTACTTGGGAACTCAAATTTTTATGTCTTAGCACTCAGGGATTCAGAATAAGCTGCCAATCATTTTAAGTATTATGGAATGAGTTACTTTTCCTGATAGGTTAACAGAGACATATTTAGTATATTGTTCATTACATTAGCGTTATAAATAAAGTGCCATTGACAGATTTAATTGCACTGGGAATGCTGCAACAAGTATTTATGATCCATAGAAGTTTTATCTGCGGTGTATATTAAGAGTTAGTGCCTCTAATGTCTATAAATTAATTCCAATGGATTGTATTGTTACAGGTTTGAATGTCTATTCACTGTGTATATCAAGGTTACTCAAGTTAAGTAAACAAAGGGATATATTATGAAGATCTATTTTGTACATTTCTATACAGTTCCTTTTAGTTCATAAACTATGCATATCTCGGGCTGTATTGTACAACTCCCAGGCTTTGCTATTATGTACTTTTTGCTGCAGTGTTTTCATTACACTTGGCTCCTCGTCCTATATAGTATTTTGTTTATGTTTATCTACTGTAAATATTCAAGCATTTGTGTCAAGGGCAATAAAATTGCTGTAGATAGAACTTTTTACTTAATTCATTGCCGGTGTTTTAAGTGTGTGAGATTATGTTAAACTAAACTTATCTACATTATGCTAAATATATGTGGAATTTGTTATTTATTTGTGTGCTGTTAGTGTTTTTATATTCTGAAATTGATGTTTTACTTTGTTTGCAGTACCCTTGATGTCCAGCTGGTGGCTCTATAACACAAAGTTACCCTGAGTATAGAGTGAAGCAAGCAATTTTCACTAGACTTTTAGAGGTTGCACTTTGTCTTCAAATTACTGCAGTTAATATGTTAGTGTCAGTTGTTATCATTGTAAAAGTATACAGTTTGCAAAGTGCTGTTAAGTTTTCCCATAGATTTTAGGCCTCCAGAGTCTCCTTGTCACACATGAACAGTAATTTGCTTCTGGCTTCTTGAAGTAGGCCTAATTCTAAAAGTTGTGAGTTGTTTATTATTATTGTTTATTATTATTATCACCATGGCTGTTCGCACCACTGAGCCCTGGATCTAAACTAGGACTAAACAAGGGGTAAACCAAGACTAAAGTAAACCAAATAAACTGGACTAAATTCCTTCTAAACTAGGACTACAATAAATCAGATCTGAACTAAGACTGAAAAGGGATGTGTAATATTTAAATAGTTTGCCTCACTTTTAAATTAGTATAAATGTTTAGGTAGACTATCCCCTATCACCCTGAAAAACTCTTTTTGGCCAAGAGTATTTCTAAAATCTCGTGGACAGCCCTGCTCACACTGCTCTTTTGGTAATAAACATGGCTCAAGGAAAAAATAACATCCAAGGTCTCCCCCTCCCTCCTCTGGCTGCCTCGTTGTGGCCAGCAGCAGTGTTGAAGGACACTAGGAATCTCTGGCCACCTCAGAGAAGAGGCTAATCCTCTTTGCCCCAACTTTAACTGGGCCACTAATCCTCCAGGTTTATCTAAGCAGCGAGCACCTAGCGCCTGCTTCCTTCGTACAGCCTTTTAAGTAGGCCAGGCCATGGGTCTTGCAAGTGTCACTGTCAGCAACTCTGGGGCCGACAGGAAGTTTAGACTGTTAACAACATAACTTACCAATATGCAGCTTGTGTGTACGGAGTGCCACAAATGTGTTTCAATAAACCTAATGACAGCCAAGCAAGGATTATGTAGTAAGGCTCCCATTTAGTGAGGAAGCACACATAAGGGAAAGTTTCATTCTCAGCCAAAGGTCTTAAGTAAACTAACTAACGGAGATATTGGCAGTACACATTGTTCAGCCTCTGTCCAGTCAGTTAAGCCTGAATGTGTTTAGGCTGATGAGCCTCAAGCGGATACTAGGCTGGGTCGCGGCCAACTCATTCTTTATTCACTAAACTCCTTTGAAGGGAGGACAGTAGAATGTACAATTTGTACCTATAAGCTCACTTAAATTGAGTCTGAATAGCCTTGTGTCTTAAATGGGCCGTATAAAGTTTTTTCCAAGCTTTATGAACTAACCTGTTTTCCTCTAGACTGGAACATTATGTTTTAAGTCAAACAATTCAAACGTTTTATTTTGGGAGCTTGTGCATTCTCTCTACTCAGATTAGTTGCATGTCTCTTTAACATCTCCCTTATCCTTGCTGGCAATGGCCACTTGCTTATTACAGCCAATGAAAACTAATACTCGTATCACTTACAGTATATATGCAAAAAGGTGAGACAAGTATTTTAGATTCTTGAGAAGTTCAGTGCTTCAGCCAACAGCATTTCAGACATAATAGCTTAATATTCAGCAAATTTTTGGACTAAGAAAATTACAAACACGGTAGTAAATTGATTTGGCTTTATAGGACCTCTTTAAGTTAGTGCTAATTGTTTTCTGAAATAATTTCCTAAAATTCTTCTCTTGTTCAACATTGGGATCTGTCACTGATATGTGGTATTTCTGAATGAAATGAGCTATTACTGGAAGCTCCGGGAGATGATTTGTCAGATATATTGGTTGGGCAGTGCATGAGATGACCTTTAAGTTGATCGCAGTCAGAAGATGTGAGATGCTGAGTGTAAAGCGACAGTGCCCTCGCACTCAGCCCAGCACTGTGAAGGCAGCTCTCATGATTTATTGTGAAATTGCCAGCAACTCAATGTGGCGTGCAGGTGAATGAGTTTTGCTAATAAGAGAAGCGTTTCTGCTCCACGGAGCTCTTTTTCCGTTTGGACGAGTGCAAATAGATGCAGTCTCACAGTAGCATAGGCATAGGGGAGGCTGGCTCACTCTTTCTGTAACATTTTAGGATAATAGAAAAAAATATATAGCCTACTGTTCCATTTTGAGTGGTTTAGAAAATATTTTGGTCAAGGGAAATGCAAAGACCATAAGATTGGCATTTATTCGAGACTCTGAAAACTGCAAAATTATTAAAAAGATAATTCAGAAAACAATATCTATGAAACTGTTGACATTTGGAGGAATGCTGCCATTTTGCTGGATCCTGCGTTGATTCCAGTTAACTACAGTACAAGTGGTGCTTTCATTGTTGATTGTCTGAATGGCCATTGTTGAGCTAGTTTTTTTCAGTGATGGCACAAAGAAAGGGGGCATTGATGATGACATCTTCTGGTTCAGAGGTGAAAAGGGTCAAGTGAACAACAGGATTGTAAAAGGTGGCATATGGCACTGATGTGCAAACGCTAATGTGCTTAAACTTGTCAATACTGTAGCCCACAATCTTAAAAATGTGTATAACAAAAGTCTAGGACAAGTTGAGAACAGCCGTATGGTTAAGGTACCTTTAATTACTGATGTCAAACAATAATACAGGAGTTGAAATAGAAAGCAACCATGTACATTGAAATCAAAAGTATTTCAGTCCTGAGATTGACAAAAGCATGTAACTGGAATAAATCTGCTGTCATTGTGAAGATGGTGGGGGGCAGTGGCAGTTTCAGCAAATTGAAGATGATGGCGGACACAAGATTAGAGCAGATTGCCAAACTGCAGAGGGCTAAGGTAAGCAATCACCGGGATGCTTGGCGTTAGGCACATTCAAAAGTTGAAAACCCCAAAAAGACTAAAGGATTTTACAGCTTTGTTTTTTGTTTTTTAGAATCAGATTTGTTTTTGTATTCAAATCCATCTCCTAAATTATTACTACCCCTCCAAACAAAGTATCCTTTAATTTTCTTTCATCCTGAGAAAGACAAAAGCATTTCAAAAATAAACACAACACTGCAGGGAGAACAATAAGAGAGATGCTTTATAGATTTCCCATTTCCATATATATTATTTTTTCAAGGTTGCAGCACCCTCAGACTTTGGCAGCGTTGGTGCATTTGAGATCATTCTGAAAAAAAGAAAGAAAAACAGCCCTGAAACATTTGTAGAGCCACACAAACATTAAAGGAACGAGAATCAAGACAAAATCCCCAGACTTTTGTGTCAAGATTGGATACAGCAATATAAGCATCCTTTAAATTACGTGAATATTTGGAGGCGTACAGCCAAACAGATCTACACCCCAGAAATAACAGCCTGCTGCAGTGGGCTTAAATCCTCCTGATGTGATCTGTGCTAAATCTCTGCTATGCTATATTTAATGAAAGCTAAAACAAAAACTAACATTTGTATGCTGTCACATGTGCACATTCAGGTTAGTAGAACTAAAACGTGCTATTACTTGGTGGCAAATCTTGTCATGGTTTTGTGCAATAGATCTAAGAATAAGGCTGGCAGGTTAACTAACCCTTCCCAGGACCATATGAATTATTGATTTAAGTATTTTCTCGCTGGGTAAAGTGGCAATAGAAAAACATAACTTAATTTTGAGTGGTCACTGTTAAGGGGGGAATCTGGGAAGGCAAAACAAGAGCTCTTAGGGACAGTGACCCGAAGTGGACTTTGTGTATGTTTGAGGAGCAACTTCAGACTTTTCAATATGAGCAGCTGTCTTGATTTATATCTTTACTTAGACCCTGCTCTGACGCTTCTCTCTCCTAAAAGTGTTCATGGCAGACCTTTGCACCAGTTAAAGGGCTTCACAGTCTTATTAGGATTTACAGAGGATTGTGTCTTTTGTCCTTGAAAATGTCAATAGTCTTTGGCTTCAAAAATAACCTATAGATAGATCTGTAAGTCCTACTGTAATTCAACTGGGCCATTTATCTTTTCCAGGGTAATGCAATGCAAAAATAATACTAAGAAATAACTGCTTAGGTAATATGTAACTGAGATTTCTTTTAGCGAACTAAAGATTAACCATGTGCCTATTTGTGTGTGTGTGTATTAGGCTCCCAGCATTTATGGGCCTTTGTGGACATCCAGGACAGTGGTCAATTTGTTGGAGGGTAGACCATTATATTACCATTATATCACATACATCTACAGACAACCACTGACTTCACATTGATTTGAAACAATTAGGATTTACTTGAAATTTTAAGACAATTGATTTTCTAGATTAGTAACATTAGTCAAATTGTTCAGAGAAGCATATAGACCTTTCTCCAAGAATCCTGATTACTGATGCTTTGAGACTTCTCTGACCCCAAATCCCTTCATATCTCTCATCTTTTGTTTTGAAATCCGTCATATTCCACTGGGACCTCCGACTGCCATAGAGCGGCCATGTTTAATCCACCCAAAAACAAATAACCACCAATAAACACTGTAAAATTTGACAAGTTCAGCTTCCTTGAAAAATTGAGGAAACTGATTGCCCTAGAAACACTAATATATAATAATAATAATAGGCCTATATATAATCATATTTCTAATGGACTTCCAGATGTCTACTTTTTATATCTAATTGTATTTAGATAAAAACATATCCTTCAGACCTTCAGAATTTGAGTTGGCATCACTTTTTAAGGCAGTAGAATATTATTATTATTTTTTTTACCTTCTACTGTACTGGTTGAATTTTCAATACTTTTAAAGAGTTGGAGCCATAGAGCAGTGCTGGGGCCCCTGAGACCCCCTCCTCATAACCCTGTCCCCTTCACTCGTCTGCTTTAACCTTCAGTTTGTTTAAGCACTGCTGAACCCTGTTGGCCCCAGACAGAGGGAGGCTGGCCTTAGATAATGACATGCCATATGCCATTCTGCCTCCACAGCTGAGTGAGCGGGGCGAGGATCAGTTCAGCCACAAATCTATTTCAAATTTAATTCTATTATCCTAATATGGCTGGGTATCCATTGTCCAAATCAGTAACTGCAAAATGGTCCAGGACTAAGATGAACAATAGGACTTGGGCATATTAACAAATAGGAAAATGCAGTAAATGTTGTGTCTGTCGGATGTTGCATGTTCATTTGTCACTATTTCTGTGTAAAACTCTCTGATATGTGCAAAATGTTTAGACTTTTGAGTAAAAGAGGCAGGGCACAGTAGCTACTGTCTTAGCCCTCCACTGGTGGGAAAGACTGGACTGCCCCAAGAGCCTCTTTCTCAGTTTCAACACCATGTGACAGGGTTTAATGCTTGGATGCAGAAGCCAAGTGGTAGGGATTTACAAATGGGAAGTATCTGTCAAAATATTTCTACAAGATAGAAATATGCTGGAATAAAACTGTGGCTGAAGTATTAAGCTTTTGAAACAACATGAAGATCTTTCTCTGGAATGTTAAGGAGGCTTACTGTGCACATTTAAGCCAAAGGGGCTTGATTCTTTTGCACAAAATCTTTGTAACCTTTACACAAGCATGCACCAGCTCAGAGTTTAAGGCTCATAAGAGGTTATTGCAATAGAAACAAGGTCTATTTAGGGCATGGTCTAAATATAATCCTTCAGAGAGTTACTAATGGGTGAGAGTTCAGTTGTTTACCAGTGATCATCTTTGGGTAAGTGTAAACAGCAGAAAGATTATCATTGACGTCTCTGATTGACCTCTGCCAAAGAGAATAAAGCACAAGGTCTATGCCACTTAACAGTGCTCTGTTAACTCAAGATTGCTCTTCAAAAAAGCCCTTCTATACAAATAAGAGGAAAAAAGAATTGAAAATAATGACAGACTTCAAAGCCAGAAATTGGCTTCTGAATATATTCTTAAAGAAATTTATTTTACACCTCAAACAAAAAGAATTAGGATTGTGGTACATTGGGAATGTATTGACAACTGTAATTTACATTTTTTTGGTGTAAGCTTAGACAAAAATGTTAATACAGTCATAATAATTGCACTTTATAAATCTAGACTGATGCCAGTTTTCCCCAGAACAAAGCTTCAGTTCTCCCTGTTAATAAATTAAATTTTCCATTGAAATTTTACTGACAAAAGAAATGCTAATTTAAGACCAGAGGACTGCTGCACTGATCCAATTTTTCTCTCACTCGAGTCCCACAAGGCAATAACCCATTGCAGTAATTTAAGTGCAGTACATTCAAGGGAATCTCACAGTCATAATAAATATTTCACTGCTCTGAATCATCAAGTTAAGACTCAGGCTAAATGCACCTTAAGCATGGACTGAAGTGGACACAAGCCTCTGACTCCAAAGGACACTCTATGATTGTTTCAGTTTAATTTGTGTGGAAGAGCCCCAAACACAATCTGTCATTATTAAGACAGTGGAGTGCTTGCTATTACAGTACAGTATCAAAAGCCTCCAATAAAGTAGGGGTCCTATCTGTTCCACAAGAAGAAGGTATTAGGACATAGATATCAAATATTCAGTCTTTTGGAAAGAAATTCTTTCATGATAAAAAGTAAATAAAAAGTCTGAGGATTTTGAAAAACAAAAGCTAAAATGCACACACACATGCACCCGGCCTCATTCACACATTAACATAGAGTTATGTCAATAACCCTTGATCACATTCTTCAATGTAACATTTCTTTTTACGTAGTTGATGTTTTTTTTTTTTTTTTTTTTTTTAAATAAGTTTGTAAAGATTTATTGTAGATTCCAGTGTTGGTAAAAGATCTCAGAGCAGTTCTTACAGAACCAAAACAGCCACTATGCCTCACACAGGGACATAAGGGACTGCACATCAGCTTGAGGAGAAGATTATTGAAATCAAAGAAACAAATGTTCAAAATTATAAAAGCATTCAAAACACTCTCCCATAGCAGCCAATGCATATAACATACCTACAAATATATAAAACAAATGGTTCAAGTTTTTCAAGTTTCTTAAATATACCATTTCCAAACTACCCAATTCCAAACAAGATTAACAAGGTTCAAGCAGTGCAACTTTGTATTAATTAAAACAATAAAAATAACTAATATTGTACCATCTCCCGCTTGTTGTACAAAGGACCATTTCACTCTTCTCATGTATCACTGTAAGAAGGTTCTGAATTTAAAAAGCAGCCCTAAACATTGGCCATTTTAAGACCACATCAGTGACAACCTACCCAGTAGCTTCATCTTTAGCATTTGGAAGGGGCAAGAGCGCCATTCACACTTCATATTGAACTATATCAAAAGATTCAGGCAATTTAAATACAATAAAAATATAAATGAGAACAAAAAATAAATCAAACTTTCCTATTGGCATTACAAACAATGGAACATCTGAAAGAATCCCTTTTAGCGTCTCACAGCTTGCCTTAAGTCCACCAAACCTAGGATCACACAGCACAACTCTTGTTTACTGATAAGCACTGTCAAAGCAGTGCTACAAACCCAAAAACACCACAATGTGCTGACTTTTCTTCTTGATTCTCCCCTCGTCTCTCCTCCCTATCTGTAGACAGGGAGGCGGATGTGTGCGTGTTGGTGGTCCAACAGTCGCGGCACAGACACAGTCTCGTAGCCTTTACCGAGCATCTGCTCCTTGATGCAGGGCGGGTGGATGTCGTTGATCAGGTACTCCAGAGACTGCAGACTGCTGCTCAGCACTGACGTGTTGCACAAGCTCTTACTGGGAAGGCTGCAGCACAGAGCGCCCCCACTGTCCATACCAGGATGGTGCGGATGGTGGTGGTAGTGGTGGTGATGGGGGTAGCCTAGCTCTCTATGGCCTGTGTTAGGGCCCCCTGTAGATGTGCCCAAAATATCCTGGGGGTTGTAGCAGTCACTATCTGGTGTAACCAGCACACTATTCCATGGCGGGGCAAAGTACTGCCCCACTGAGAAGTTTCCGTGCATCCCAACACAGTTCAAAGGGGATGAGCTAACTTTGTCCAGGCCGCCTCCTCCACTGGCGCTTGCGGTCAGATGATAGGGTCTAGATGAAGAGGAGGACATTTGTGTCGCCATAAGCCCTGTCCCAGGAATACTTGATTCAGGGGACTTGCTCACAGCACCCCCTCCCCCACTGCCCCCACTGTACATGCGGAGGACAGCCTGCTGCTGCTGCTTCTGCCAAAGGATGTAGTCCATGCTGTCGGCATAAACCCCATTTTTTATTGCCTCAGTGTTTTGAGCTGGATGTCCATATACCATGTTACCCTGAGGGCCCATACCCACCACATACCCTCCTCCTGAAGAGCCAGAGGAACCACCCATGACTGTGGTGCCCTGTTTGGAGGGGCTAGCATTTGATGGTGCAGTGGCCCCCTGACAGGCCTGCTGCATAGCCTGTGCCTGGCATTGCTGGTTGATCTGATAGATGATGCTCTGAATCGACGGGAGGTTGGACTGTGGGGGTAGGGCCAGGCCTCGGCCCCCTGTCACAGGAATCACAGATCCAGCAACAGTGACATTAGGAGGAACTGACAGCACAGGACCCTCCTGAGGCTTAGAGGGGCCAGGAGGGTAGACCATTTGGCCATGGCCACTGGCTAAAGTGCTACTATTTGGGGGTGGGTAAGGGGCAACTGCTATGTGGGCTGGAGAGAGCTTAGTCCGTCTCCCTTCAGAGTTCTTGACAACTCCTTTTGAAGAGACATATGTGGAGGCAGATGATGAAGAGGAGGAGGATTTGACGATGGCCAGCAGGCCCTGGTATCCCCCTGTGTGAAGATGTGGATATGGGCTGTAGCGCTGTCCTGTGGTGTCATATCCATTCACAGTCCTGTTAAGGTGCTTGTGCTGGGGTACCCTGATGTTGGTGGGAAAGATTTTGATGGACAGAGGGTTGTTGGCCGTCTTCTGGGCGTAGGCATCCAGCTCTGCTGCCGTAGGATAGCGCGGAGAGTGTGTAGGCACCAGCTCACCTGCAAGACAAAAAAATAATAGTTCAGTCTCATGAAAGAAAATCCTTAACATCATCAACAATTTTTTTTCAAGTAACAAGTTAATTTAAGGCACAAAGTTAGCTTAATCATTTTTCAACTTTAATAGGAGTGAGATAGAGATTAAGATGCTACAAACTGATATGTAGTATCACACTCTTCTGCCTCCCATTACTTCACTCCAATACAGTAAATCCTACTTTTTCATCTAATTTTCATAACCTTCTGTGACGGTCATCCCTAGACAAATGGATCTTTTAAAAACTCATTCTGTCAAAGCCTGACACCTTAGGCACTGTTAAATCAGTGCATTTTGAAATTAATTTGGACTCTCTTAAGCTCTAAACTGGGT
>JAVQKG010313113.1:0-14819 GCA_036025885.1 Hypseleotris bucephala | reverse complement strand
CACTGACTGAGGAGCGTGAGGCATGTGTTTTTTGAGATCTCTCCTCGTGCCCAAATGCGCAGCTCTGATTGGCTGATTTGCACCACGTGTGGTGCTCAGCTCTACTGTAATGACTGGAGTGGCGCGGCAGGCAGGCTGATTTACCGTAATGGCTGGACAAGTTGCGCCCACTAAAATAGAGACGCACGGACAACGGTATCAACACTCAATGTTTTAAGTCAGACAAAGGCTTGGGTCCGGATAGGACGGCGTTTGGGTCCGGATCCGGACCGCGGTCCGCCTATTAGTGACCCCTGCACTATATCGTCGTGTCACATTTCTTTGTGTAATTTATTTTAATAAAGGTGAATGGATTTGAATTACTGCCTTAGTCTCAAACATGTCTGAGAAGCCAGTGCCTCGTATGACATTTCATTTTTTCGATAGTGAGTGAGTGTTTTTTTTTTGTGAATTTTATAGTCATTACATATGAGAGGTAACATTGACCGACAAGTTTATTTAACATTTAGTAAAAAACAAAAAGAAGACAAATATGTTCACAGATGAGAGGTTTAGCTTCGGTCTTCAAACTGAGACTTGTTCTTCAGCAAAAACGTGGCCAAGTATTCGATCGGGTTCGGAGGTCTGTGAATACATGTATCAGAACATTCGTAAGGGTCAAATCAACACAGAAATACAGACTGTAAAAGAGAACAAACTCCACGTGGTATTGTATGTAGTTACCTCTCCTTGGCGAGCACAGACAGTCCCTGCAGTAGAATTGGGACTACCGTCTGGTCCAGATACGCTCGAGTCGGAAGAGCCTGAAGATCCACCTTTTGTTTCTTCTCACTTTTCTCTCCATCTACAGCCCTCTGCAGGCCCTCAGACAGACCGAAGTCTGCATGGGGGTTCTCTGAGACCTACAGGACCAAACCAGGGTTAAACCGGGACTAAACCAGGACTAAACTGAGACTGATCCAGGGTTAAACCAAAACTAAACCAGGAATTAACCAGAACGGCTAAAAGGGCTATTTGTCTCTGTAACTGAGGCCTACTAAACTCAACAAACAAATCTCTAATGATGTGTTCATCTGACAATAAAGTATAGAATCTTGAATCTTATAAAAGGGTGAGACTGACTGGTTAAAACAGGTAACAAAGATGTTTTGATTTAGAAAACAAGGCTAAATCTAAAATGTCTAATTTTATTGTTTCCCTAATAAAGTAAATCTCATATCTGTGAGTGTACATTAATACTCACTGGAGTGTGCGTCTCCATGGGCTGGTCTGCGTCTGTGTGATCTGAAAATATCAAAACAACAGTCATTTAATCACTGTTCAGTGTTAAATTTAGACGTTGCATCTATTGAGAACAGACTAATTTAAGCTGTCCTATTCTGGCTGCATTTCTAGTAGTTAGCAACACATATAATTTATTGTATCAGTAAAGTCTTAAAGATTGTACAAAAGCCTCTATATCTGTAAACGGTCCCTCCTCCTATTGAAAACAGCGGTGAACAGCGTAGTAACCACAACATAGTGTTCTCTGCAAAAATATATACTTCAAGACCCTCCCAGAATAATAATTATAGAGATGTGAAGTTAAATAATTCTCGTAAACTAAACAAATAGACAAATATCTGCAGTAAAACTCTAAAAACGCCAGAGCCGCTGAACAATGAACTCACCGTCCGCCATCTTTGTTTGGGGCGTTTACGTAAGAGACGTCAACGTACGTCATTTCTACGTCGTTTGTCTGACGGCGCAGGGCAACGTCACACTGCCCCCTACAGCGGGGATGGAGGGAATAATAATAACAAGAACAAGAAAGCACCCTGAGCGTGCATACCGACGCCAGGACAGCTAATTTCCCCTATACAATGTTTTGGCACTGCGGCTTTATGGTTTTTATATTGTTAACAAGAAATTAAGAGGCCCCACCCCCAAACCATGACACAAATGGGAAGGGTCTATTTGACTTTTGTGATTTGTCAGGATGTGTGAGAAGAATGCTTTTGCCAAGTTTTGTAAATTTCTCTAAAATGACATTTTTTATTCAGTCCGTAGGTGGTGCTATTGAGGTAACTGCTATCTTATTGGTCAGTTGCGGTCAGAGGGGTTGGCTAATGTGATGTTTCAAGTTTGATTCAAATCGGGCAAAGTATGTGCAAGTTAGAGGGTGTCAAATATACCTGACTTCCCATTGGCTGACTTCCTGTTTGTCATAGGGCGGGGCCATGATAATATTTTATGTTCGGCACGATGTGGTGAATCACTGTACCAAGTTTCATTGCTCTCCGACAAAGTAAGTGTATCAAGAGTCCCATGGGAGTCGCTATAGAGGCATTCTTTATTCAACCGTGATCATTTGCACATGTCCATTAAATAGAACCTAGCCCGGATCACTGTGCCAAACTGTAATAAAACTTGGGGGGAAAAATAGTAAAACGAATTATTTTAGTATATAAAAATAAAATAGAAAAATTAACTTAATAACTACTTTTTGTTTTTCTTGTATTTGAGCCAAAAACAATATTATTCAGTCAATAATACAGCATAATAGAAGTCATCTGATAATAATAATAATAAAAACGACTTTGAGACCAAGACAGATGAAGCAGAGTTTATTGTTCAATGACATGAACAGGACAAACTTCACTCTACATCTATAAACCAGGTCAAAACCCGGTCCAAACCATGTCTAGACCTGGTTCAGACCTGGTTCAGACCCGGTTTACACAGATCGTCAGATGAAGTGCAGTATATTTACACACAGCAGTATTTTACAGGGTTCAGTCTAAACTCACACAAATGTCTTTATACTGCAGCGGTCAGAACTCCCACACAGTACAAGGTCAGTGAACGCAACATCAGCAGCAGCTCTAAAAACTCCCCAATACAAATAAAAATCTGAATTTAGGAGGAGAATATAGAATTGTTTAGTGACTGGAAAAAGCATTTTTAAGACTTTCCAAATCTAGGTCATCTAGTTCAATTTAACATTTTACAACCACTTTAGATTCATTCCAGATTCAGAAGTATTTTTATTTTTGCTCCAAGGATGTAGTGTTAGCATTGGTTTGTTTGTTAGCAAGATTACTCAAAACTTTTACTGAATTTTGGCAAAAATTAACAGAAATGAACCAATAAAAGGTAAGTAATAAATTGTATAGCAACATCAAATCAAGTCACCACCAGGCCTTGACAATGAATTGGCCATCATATTATGTTTTTTACTACCCAGATGGTTTTACTTGCCAGAATTGTTTTATTATTATTTTGTATCTGTTGCATTTGATTGCAGTGCACCTTGAGTATGTTTTTTCTTTGTACTTTCCACCTCGGACTACAAAATTATTATTATTATTATAATTATTAAACAAGCACTTTTTTAACAAGTTTAGGAATTTCTTCCTGTTTTCTTTCTAAACCTTTTTCTAAACAGATTTGATCATGCAAGAAAAGAGTATGTAAGCCTGGCATGAGTCCCCATTTTGAGCAATTTGTTTTCAACCAAAGCTAAAAAACATCAGCGTAGGTAACATAGCTTGCACATATTAAATTTTAGTTATGAGCTGCTGCTGAGACCTCTTTACTCCTTTACATCAAGTACAATCAGTTGCTGAAAAACATCAAAAACTCAAACACACGAGGGCTGCGGATCTCCTGCTGTGGACCAAATAAATATCAAATAAATATATTAAAATTATAAATAAACATGACACGCAATGAGGAGCAGTCAGCAGTGGGGATAAGGACTGGAACGCAACACTGTTTTCATCATTAAAATGAGAAATGTCGTCAGAGAACTACCAAATTTGAACCATTGCAAGATAGGGTCAAAGATACTAACTCCATTGACAGTAAAGGGGGTTGAAAATTTGCGGCCTACCTCCTTGCTTTCTGACCCTTGGCATTCGAACACAAAATAATCTGACCTTCAACATAATTTTTTATATTTCTTCATATCTTAGCCAGGATCTTGGTTAGGACATAGATGGAAAATTTGTCTATTATACATGTTTTGATGGGGAAAATTACAGGGGAAACAGACAAACTCCACATAAAGGTCATACTGGGAGTCGAACCCGGGACCTTCTTGCTGCGAGATCATGGTAAATTTTTGATTATGGAAAAAAGAAATGACAAGTTCAGCTTACCTACCACCTATATGGGCATACTTCAGAACCACTCCCATAACACTGTAAAAATCCACCACTGCCGACTTTTAAATAAATAAATAATTAAATATAAAATAAATAATGCGTTCACAGCGTTCATAGCTCATAGCCCTGTGCCCCACTAACTCCAGACATGTAAACGTTAGTCCTGAGACAATACTTTACAAACAGCTGTTCACTTCAACAAGATTCACTTTTTAACATCGTCCCATTATTTTGTCCCATTTTCTGTCCATGTTATGAATCAGACGGGTTAGCTACTCGACTTTTACAATTCAAGACCAAGTCTAAACCGGTATTCTTGTCAAGTTTCTTAATGCAAAATAGAGGTTGGCATGTGCCCTTAATAAAACCCTAACCCCCTAAACCTAACATTAGCCCTAATGTCATGTAGTGTGAAAAATAATTTTAAAAATCTAAATTGGGAGCTTTATTTGTTGTGAGGATCTACTTTTGTATTTTGACTATTTTGACATTTTTGGATCGAGGACAAGTTTATTTTTTAACCCTGGATGTGCGTGTCTTCTTAACTATATTGGATTTTTTTAGTCAATGGCCAAGAAAGAAGTCCGAGTCTGTAGCATTGTGAAATAGGATTAAAAATTCCAGTGACCAGCCAGACTAACCATACGTTTGGTTTTAGCTCATACTGCCGCTGTGCCTTTGGGCCTTGCATCCAGTGAGCAAAGAAAGAGTTTTGGGTGCACAGTTTAAATACATTATTATTATTTATAATTGATTATTATTTAATACATCTGTCGCAAAAGTAGAAGGTTGTTGGTTTATACTACCATTATATCCTTGTTAGTGTATTTGTGGAGGTGTGTTTGGTGGTGACCACTCCTCTGTCAGTCTGCCCCAGAACAACTATGGCTATAGAGGTATCTTACCACCAACAGTGTGTGACAATGAAGTCTATATAGTGTTTGCAAAGTACTCTTGAAAACACTTCAGATTAGCTGAAGTCTATTTAGCAGTAATAAAGCATTAATGAATATGTAATTAACAAGAATGTAGTTAATAAATAGTTTATAGACAATTAACACAGCTAATCACAAATTTGTCCTGATTTACATGAAGTTTATAACTAAGGTATTTAACCATTAATAACAGTTACAACTCACAGATGTTTATTAATGTTGAAGTAATGCTTTGTAAATGATCTATTAATTACTAACTTCTCAAATGCTTTACGAATGCTTACCAGTGTGATTTATTCTAAGTGTTACCATTAAATTTGATAATACTATTTTTAAGTAATTTCGTATTATTGCCAGATAGAGCCAAAGATACTAACTGCAGCCACAAGGGGTCAGTGAAAGAACACATGATTAGTTAGAGTGGATTCTTCAACATTTTGGCCATTACTATAAGAAGCATTTACCACTAAACTAAAAGATCGTTGGTTTAGTCTAGGCACTAATGCTTACACCATAAATATCTGTTTAGACTTGGCCTTTCTGTTGTAAATGGAGGTACATCAAGAAACATAGACCCACAGCAAAATAATATGTTGCACAAAAAACAAAAAATTAAAAACTTTTTCAGTCTTTTTAAAGTTTTTGTGTCCATTTTTTTTTTGAGGCAGACCATTCCAAAGAAAAGCGCTGCTCTTCTTGTCCACCCAAATATTTATTTACAAACTAATATTCAGTTTGTGTTCGCTATTTTACACTCTTTAAGGTAATCCAGGTGACAAAATATCATCCGTGCCGCCTTCAGGAAGCATTTTTTGGAATATTTCAGCAGGAAAATCCACCGATAAAAAGTGCTGCAGAATTTAGTCCAGGGTCCATGCAGCAGAAAAAATATAAAAAATGAAAAGGATGAGAAGTGCATTAAGCAAAGGCGACTAGTACTACAGAGAGTTGGCCATTGTTTGAAGAAGATTTGTGGAAAAAAAACGACCAAAAAAACAAACAAGCAGTAATATTGAAAAAAGCATTTTAGAGCAAATATTACAGTACAAAAATGCCCTATATTGTATCCATTCCTACCATTGACTAAGGGCATGAGGCGGGCTTACTCTCAGGGCTGACACACAGACAGACAACCATTCACTCTCACATTCATTCACTGTGGGACATTGTGATTGGTTTTGAAACAGTAAATAAAATAACTATTTTAGCCTAATTCAACTTGCATCAAATTGATCGCAATATTTTTTATAATAGGTTATCGAAAATCCAATGTTTTTCTTACAGTGTGCAAACTATAAAACCGTACCATAATATCTGGTATAAATGTGCCCTTTAAAAATCTACTGTTGCTTGTTTTTGTCGTTTTATGTCCACTTTAAATAAACTTCAGTCCAGGCACAAGGTTCAAACCCGGGACAAAAAAAAAACTAAACTAAAAAATAATATGAGGGTTAGGCTTCATGTTTATGTACAGATACTGAGACGGACTACAAACATGGCGACCCAGCCGCCAGGTCAGAGGTCAAGGGTCAAAGGTCAGGTCCAGTCCGAGCAGGAAGAGGGCGGGGACAACCGTGAGCATTCAGACACAGGAACTGTACTGTTTTCTTGCATTGATGAATAAGGAGTATATTAATGTCACTGTAGGAAATGTATCTTCTTCATTTGACCAATCATTCAATACTTAGGCGACCTGTCAGGGACCTTTCTCCAGATCTGAGCCAGGATCTTGGCCCTAGACCTTTCTCCAGATCTGAGCCAGGATCTTGGTCAGGACCTAAACCCTTCTCCAGATCTGAGCCAGGATCTTGGTCAGGACATGTTTTTATGTTGATGGGGGAAGCCGGAGAAAACCCACCCAGACACAGGGAGGACATTCAAACTTCACAGAAAGTCCACGTCCAGGAATCAAACCAGGAACTTTTTGCTGTGAGGCTACAATGCCATCATTTACTATTAGGTGTTTAATCCAGTGCATTGAAGGGGCAATGATGAGTCGATACAGCAGAAGGGAACAGTTGGTGTGCGAGGTGGGTCTTATGTTTTAAATGTTTTACTTGTTTTAAATGATTGTAGGTTGAGTTGAACAGTTTAGAGCTTTGTTGCATTAATGTTGATTGTGAAGTCATTTAGCCCCTTAGTCCATATAGCCCTGCCTCCTACCATTAGCTTCACCCCTCTTGTCGAAATCCCCTCTTCTGTCAGTGTCTCGTTGGCAATCAGGCTGTCCTCTCCTGATTGGACCACTGACTGTAACCCCGCCCCCTGTTTGTCCGTAGCCCCGCCAGGTTCTTTGTGACCCCGCCCCTCTTGTCCATAGCCCCTCCTCCGTCAGTGTCGAACCTCATTGGCGATCAGGCTGTCTTCTCCTGATTGGAAGTCGGCTTCATTAATACTGTTAATGCTATTGTTGGTGTTGATGATGTCGTCGTCTTGCGAGGACCCGCGGTCGTCCTCTCCGCTGCCTGAGCCTGGCTCATCGGAGCTGGGGTCCTGTAGCACCTGCGCAATGTACGACTGTTGCTGCTGCGACTGTTGTGGCTGGAAAGAGGAACACAGGTTAGGGATAAGAGTTTAAAGCTGTCTGGAGGTTTCCTAAAATAAGAAAAAGTAAAAATATATATATAAAAATGCAGCTTAAAATGACCCAGTTATATGATGTAAAGTAGGTTATCTGTAGCCTGTAGAGGCCAGGGAAGAGACTAAAGTAAAATCAACTACTATTGGTGAAAACAGTAACCCACAAAATCTTATTGGATGCTGCTGTAGAGCAGCGGTTCACACATTTTTCACACCAAGTACCACCTCAGAAAATATTTAGTGTCCCTTCTTGATCTGGTCTAATCTGGGGAAAAAACACGCCTAAATCACGTCCAAACTGAAAGTAAACATAAATGACTAGTTCTGAACAGGTCTACACAATGACTAAACTAGGTTTAAACCATAGCACTAAACAAGGACTAGCAGGACAAAATCAGGTCCAAGTACCACCAGCGAGAGCTACCAGTGCTGTAGTGACCAGGGCAGGGACTAAAGTAAAATAATAGTGACAGATTGTCTACTTCATGTCTACTGGGTCAGATAATGCATTTTTAATTTACAAACCTTATTTATTTTACAGTAAGATAACTTGTGTACTACTACACCTAGGTTTAAGAAGCTGTATCCTGTCAAAAGCCCGTCTCTCACCTGAATTTTCGTGGTCGGTGAAGACGAGGGTCGAGCTGGTCGTCCATTTTCTACTGTCTCCAGATCAGTGTCTTTAGTGTCAATCTGTAACACACCACAGTAACAGATGCTCTGATTGGTCTAAGCCGGACACAAAACAGTAACACATGCTCTGATTGGTCGAGCCCAGAGAGTTTTAGCTGTTGATTGGTTGGTAGTACAGTAAAAATATAGTATTTAAATGTGAAATTGTACCTTGTAGTTGTGGGCGCTGAGGTACTTGAAGTGTCCGAAGCAGACGTGGGACAGACAGACCACGATAGTGACCACCAGAACCACCAGAGTGAACATGGAGGTGGGTGTCTCGAAACCTGTGAATGATAGAAATCCTTTAGCATCTTTTAGGCTGTGTTCCAGTTGTAATTCCAAACTAATGAGCAATTCTTCTTCTTTGAGTTGTTAATGAATGTATTGTGTTCAGAGCTTTTCTGACCTTGAGCTAATGTATAGGGTGACCAGATGTCCTTATTTAATGGGAACAGTCCCAGTTTCAGTCTCCTTGTCCCATGTCCCACAAATATCTCATGGGACACTCATTTGTCCCAGCTGTTTACAAATCTTGTCTCAGTTGTCCCCATTTTGACCAAAAGCAACAAACTGAAAAGTATTTGCTAAGAACATACTTACAAATTCATTTTATTTACCATGTCATTGTTTTTAATTTTTGTTCAGTCCTCTAACTTAAAGCTTTATGTACTTTAAATTGTACAAGATAATATTTTAAGAATTTGGAAGCTTTTTTATCGCTTAGAGAGTTCAAATGTACCATGATTTGAGAAAAATATATGTGTCCCAGTTTTTGACTCTAGAAATCTGGTCACTCTACTCTACTAGCATTAACAACAAGATATTTTCGCCCACTAAATTGCCACTCTCTGGATACTGTATCTTACCTGTGCGGACAGTGGAGAAGAAGAGCAGCCAGAAAAGACAGAGGATTGGGGCAGCCACCACCTGAGTGACCGCCCCAGAGTGGATCTTTTTGTCCAGTTTCGAGGGGAGGTAGGCGTAGTACATGTTATACCTGTCCACCAAGTGTTTCAGAAGCATGTACATGAGACCTGAGAGGGGACAGGAGAAAACACTGGGTTACAACCTGATAATGTAGAAAATCTGTGCTTCATAAAGTCATTATTTACTATGCAAGATGCAAGAACTTGTTTCTTACACATGCAAGAAAAATTGCTACTGACCGAATGGTACAATGATGGGGCAGGTGATGCTGTAGGCCATGACCACAGTGAAGACGTTCATCATCCAGGCATAGGCTGCCCCGAACTGGAACTCATACGCTTGGTGCTGAAGAGAGAGAGAAACATAGGTATAAAATATAAATAATATATCTTACTAACACAAGAGTTTAACTGGATTAGGAATAAAAAAATACTTTTTTACAGCAAAAGTTCTGGTTCTGAACTGGTAGAAGCACAAATACTTATACACAGAAATTAGGCAGTTTTATTATCAGGCCTATCTTGCAACAGAAAATGCTAATTTCTTTATGATTGTAGGTTATGTGTTTTTTACAAATCAATACTTTAAAAGGGAATCTTTTTTAATGAATTGCTTTTCTACACATTACCGTAAGACTGACATTTACACTGAATAAATAAACTCACCCGTTTGACATTGCGGCGGTCGGCTGCAGATCGGGCTAAACAAAGCCGGATCATGTACATTAGCAATCCAGGGATCCTCAGCAGATCCATGGCGTTTCCGATGAAGGCCGAGGCAATGACGTAATTCACGAAGAACGCTCCGTTATCCGGCAAAAATACGCACCTGTACGCACCACAAGACACTGTTACAACTGGACATGATACTAACAACCCTTTGGGCTTTTATTTTGAAAAACTCACTCGAATCTGATTTTAGCATCAGCCAGAAACTTCTTATCAAACAGCCATCGGAAAAACACGTCCAGACTGGCATAAGACAGAGGAATTAGTGAGATGCAATTAAAGAAGACATTTATATATATTTATTAAAAATCTGGCTTTAAATATAGTGCAAAAGCAAGACTAAAAAAATAAAAACACTTTCTTTATATCATATTTCAAGCTATTCTTGCTGTTTCTAATGTTTTCAATTGAAATTTGGATAAAAGTTTTGTCTTTTGGAAGAAGATTTCTGACCTGCTGAGCCCCAGTGAAGGCAGCAGCAGAACCATGAAGATGAGGAAGGTGTAGCATTTGTGCATCGTGGTCCTGTTCTCTCCAGATCTGAAACACCACAACAACAGATACAGTGAATTAACCAATTACTTATACCTGTATTTCCTGCAATTAATGTTGGACTTTAAAATGACTCTTTTACATAAGGAAAGGAAAACCATTTACAGGTGTAGAGGGGAAATTAGCTGTCCCTAGTGAAGGTCTGCCCTATCTGAGTGCTCTCTAGTTTTTAAATTAATATTAGTATAAATGTGGCTCAGTAGGTAGAGCGTGCGGCCATTATACAAGCCATCAGAGCTTGCCCCGGCGTTGTGAGTTCGAATCTGGCTCACAACAATTTGCCGGATGTCACTCCCACTCTTCTCCTTGATTTCCTGTCAATCTACTGTCCTATCTAACAAAGCCAAAAAAGCCCCCAAAAAAAGCCCCAAAAATATCTTTAAAAAAATAAATAAATATATATATATATATATATATATATATATATATATTAGTATAATTTTACCTGGTCCAGTGAGCCTCAAGGAAGGCGGAGTAGTAGACTATGGTAGGCAGCAGAGCAGAGAAGGCCCACAGCAGCAGAGTGGGAAAGAACTGTGTCACTATGGGGTTCTGGAGAGGACAAAAACAACAATATGACATTTGAAAACCTTAAAGCTGCACGAAAGGATTTCTTTGTCCTTGTATTTTGGCAAAGATAATAATTTAGTTATTAGTACAGCAAAACAGAAGTCAAAAATGACACCTGGAAGCTGTATTATAAGTGCTTTTGTTTTAGAGCGAGAAACAGTTTAACCAATCACACACTTTCATGGGACAGGAGCACTCTGATTGGTCAATACATCCTTTATATATCCAGAACTAGAACCTATCAGGAGTAATGTGAAGGAGCTAGATTAGGAAAGGAAAGTGTATCATTCAAAAAACTTCCACAAAATCATGTAGTGCAGCTTTCACAGCAGGCCTAAGTCACTTTTTGTCAAAGTAAAGCAACTCTTGAGCTCCACACCTCATAATTTGTAAAAAATAATATCCAATCTCTCCCAACAAATTTATAGGAATGCTGTGATATAGAACTTCTTGTCTTACACTCATATTTAAATAAAATTATTTTTGGTTATATTGGTAAAGCGCTTACATTTAGGTATTCGACTGGTTTGGTGACATTGAACTTGTCCATGGTGGAGATGATGATGGCTGGTGTAGTGAGGAAGAAGAGGAGGAGGAAGAGGCAGACGTTTATCACCAAACACCGAATCCACCACGAGACTCCGCCCAGCGACAGGTGCTCCCTAAAACACAAGACAGGTTATGGCACTTTTCCACTAGCTCGATAATATCCCCTTTAATATCCAAGTGAGCTGAGCTGATACTAAAATGTGATGTCAACACGCGGTCGGGTAAACATTATTTGGCCTCCCTGTCTGCAGCATTTTCTGTGTACGCTTTTGAGAAAAAAGTCTTCTGGTACGTTCTGTGATAGGCTATGTGAGGTTTAGTAGACGATGTGATTGGTAGGGCTGGGAACCTCAGGGTACCTCGTGATTCAATTCGATACACGATACATGTCTCACAATACCGATATAATGATATATAATATATATTATGTAGAATATAATGATTTTATTGAACATGATAACCAACGATATATCACTGTTTTTAAAGGTATTAAAACAGTTTTTAAACAGTATTTTAGTAAATGTATTTTCTTTAATGATTTTTTTTAGAACAGTGAATATTTCAAGTGTATCTCACAAACAAGTTGACTTTCTCAAAATAACAAACAAAATACAGCCAGGTTTTAATTTTGTGAAATATACAGAAAATTATTAATTTTGATATACCCATACAGCAGCTTGCCGTATCGATACAGTATCACCAAAAAATGTATCACGATATATCGGTATTTCGATATTTTTTTCCACCCCTAGTGATTGGCTGTGTGAACTTTAATAGGCGGGCTTTGAGGTTTGATTGACAGTCTTACCATCGTACGTTTTGCGGGTCTGGCGCATACGTCACACTCCAGTTATAAACATGGAGGACCTCAGAGAACTGAGAGGACCTGGGCTCCTGTCTGCACCTGCACCCCTGCACCTGACACGCATTAAAGTCCTTCAGGATTCTGTTAAAAAAAACAAGAAAGGTTTAACACAGGGGTATAGAGCGCATTAGTGCCCGCCCACCTCTGTTTCCAGAAGTAAAATTCCTATTCATTTTTCCCATTGACTTTTCGAAAAATCCATATTGTAAGAGTTTACAAAATTGTTGGAGGCTAATCAGTTACGGCGTAAGTCACGTTCATGGCGCAAATATTTTCAATTCAAAAACGTAGCTAAAACTTGTAAACACACAAAGGTTTTAAAATATTTTGCTGAGTTTTCTTAATAAAATTATTTATTTTAGCTGAAAATATTTGCGCCATGAACATGACTTACCCCGTAGCAGATTAGCCTCCAACAATTTTTTAAACTGTTACAATATGGATTTTTTGAGAAGTCTATAGGAAAAATGAATGGGAATTTTACTTCCAGAACCAGAGGTGGGCGGGCACTAATGCGCTCTATGTCATGCATTTGTGACATTTAGTACAGTGTTTCTCATTGGTGGTCTGCGAGAAGATGCTACAAAGAAGTTAGATTTTATTAAGTGTTTCTCAAATTCACCACAAGATAAGTTTAAGTAAGTGTTTTTATTTATTTATTTATAATTTGTATTTGTATAGTGAAAGCTACACTACGTGATCGATTTTTTCTTGTATTTTGGCAAATATAATTATTCAGTTTTTAGTACAGCATAATAGAAGTTATCTGAGGAAAAAAATTACTTTGAGATCACCTGTGGGCTGTATTATAATAGCTTTTGTTTTAGAGAGAGGGAAGGAACTGTTTAACCAATCGCACGCTTTAATATGACAGGAGCGCTCTGATTGATCGATATATCCTTTATCTATGCAGAACTAAAATCTATCAGCAGAAATGTAGAGGAGCTAATGATTTATTTAAAAATTCACAGCTTATTCACAGTATTTTTTAAAAAGAAATAAACGACATCTCCAGATCTCAGCTATGTTATCCTCATACATATTTTTGTGTTTGTGTGAGACTGTGATAGAGGGTTGTGAAAGAGAGGAATTAGGAAAGGGTAGTGTATCATTCAAGTAGTGCAGCTCTAATATCATGTGGGTAAACATGTGTATAGTGTATAGTCCTCACATGGCAGTCATAGCTTCATTCTGAAAAGTAACAAAGGCCATTCCCAGAGGTTTAGTGTGGACTTTCTCCTTCTCTTTACGATACTCTTCTTTTAGCTTCGCCTCACGTTTGGTGTAGTAGCTAACCGCCTCCTCCTACAGGAAAAAAATATAAATACATTGAGTCAATTGTCGTAAACTTAACAAAATGGTCAGATATTTTAAGACATTTTTAAGTAGACAGAAAAAAACACGCTATTTCTTTTAGTATAATTGCCAGATAGGGCAAACTCTGGCCAAAAGGGGTCAGTAATGGAACAATTGATGGTCCCATTAGACCCCGTAAGCCGTTGTTTTGCATGTTCACAACGTAAGGCTGTCTAAATTCTCTTTTGCATCTAAGGGAAGGAAATCTCAATTTTAATGAGTTACCCCTTAAAACTGATTTGACAAACTCAACAGCAAAAGATACCGATCAAACATGTGCTTTAAGGTTATTATGATCAAATTTAAACGTGTGTTTCGTTCATTTTGTAAAGTATTTTCTAATTATCTTAAAACCTGTGGTCTGTGTATGCAGTGTGACTGTATGAGTGCTAATTTGTTAAACTGATGATAATCTAAAATGTATAAAAACTTTTGTACTGTGTGTGGCTGGTATGATTGCGGGATAGGGTCTGTATGGTGATAGTATGGGACGGGTTTACCTCCTCACAGCCAGTGATGGCGCAGCAGCAGAGGTGTCCACAGGGTTTGGGGTTGATCATGGTCGGGACGTGCTCTTTGGCCATCAGGTCGGTGAAGAACTTCTTACTGCGTTCGGTCTTTTTCCTCTCGGCGTTCAAAGACATGAGTTTGGCAACATTATAACAGATCCGAGCCTCCAGCACTATGCAGTTCTCATATGCCTGTCTGTAGAGGGAGGAAAGTCAGACATTTTATTGGGACAATGGAATAAGAACTTTGGGAAAAAGCCTCAGGGACCACTATGTTTGAGACCAAGATAATAATAATAATAATAATTTTATTTATATAGCACTTTTCAAAACAAAGTTACAAAGTGCTTTACATGACATTACATAAGTATAAAAATAAAAATAAAGACATAGCCATAAAGAAGAAGGAAACATCAAAAACAGCA